>VDFB02359811.1:0-65574 GCA_007258455.2 Sequoia sempervirens
GACTTTCTATTTTTAGCAGTTCGCTATTTTTAGCAAGTCTATCTTTTAGTAGTATCTGTTTAGCAACAGTTCAATCCCTTGCAGTTCGGTTGTTCAGTTTGGCTTTCTGATGGTTTTGAAGCGAACTTACTATTTTTGGCATTGGCTATTTATAGTAAGTCTAAATTTGGGAGTAGCATCATCAGCAATTCAGCTCAAGTCCTCTTGCTATCCTTCAGTTTTAGTTTGGCTTTGGTTATCTCAATGGACTAAGTTTATACTTAGTCAATTTTATGTTACTCAGTTGTACCCCACGCCTAGGAGTGATAACTTCATGTTGTTTTTAAAGAGGGGACATTATGGGGTCAATTGTGCATTTAATGATTTATTAAATGCTTTATTATTGCATTATTAAGTTGGACGCCTAAAGGGAGGTTGAATAAAGTTTTATTATTTCAAAAAGTAAAATGCTTAAAGGTGGTGTCCCTCTTAGAAGTTGAAGTGATTTAGTTGCCAATTGAAACTTATATATTGAGGCTTTGAGAAGAGTTCTTTATCTTTGAAAAATATTGTAAAGTTATGCTGCTGAATTGATTTCAAAACCCGACTAAGGGGGAGCTTAGTATTTCTAAACCATTCTTCGGGCCTAAAACTATGGTTCCCTAGATGGTCAATTGGGAGTGTGCTTCACTCAGAAGTGCATACAGAGCTTCATCGTGGTGAATTTTGGTGATATTTTCCAATTTATTACTTGCTGGTTTTTCAATGAAGTAGAATTTCAATTACAACTCTTTGAGAAAATTTTATATCATTATGGGTATTTGCTATAATGTTTTCTATGTTCAAGGTGCCCCTATTGGTAGAGTTTCAGATTTTATCTTGCAGCCATTTCTTTTCTATGGAGATCGCCCACTTCTAGGGCCGTACTTTCTTCATAAGTTGGTATTTGGGATCCGTGCTTCATTATATTGGAGTTTGGACAAGTTTTCTCTCTTGCTGGGTATTTGCCTTGCTCCTAGTGATCAAATGCTTTCAATTTTGTGTGAGTTGGAGAAAATTCGAAGTAGATATGAGCATTTTGTTGAAGCACAGGTTGCTGGTCTGTATTTTTTGTGAGTTGGAATTTTATATTAGACTTAATCCTTTCCAAAATTATGCATTATTTTATGGGAATCTATGCTACTAATTCATGAGCAGTTCATTCGAAGAAGACAAGAGCTTTTGGGGCAAAGATATAAACAAATTATTGATGGCCAATTGCTGATAAGAAATCTGAGTTTGCTGGTTCTATATCAGATTCATCAATATATCAGATTTTTGGCTTGTTCTTCAGTAGTTGAGAAGTTTTGGAGTTTAGAGATTATCTTTCTTCATTTGGCTTTAGTAATATTGTAATGGCACTTGTAATTTGCAGTTATTTGTCATTGTAAGACTGTAAACAGTAGTATTGTTCCAGTCATTTTATTTGCTGCATATTCTCGTGTATAATTTCACATATTGGTAACCCTTGGATGGTTTACCGCCAGTGTGGAAAAAGAACTTGTTAATCTCTCTTTGTACCCACTAAAAAGTGGTGAATTCCCACTCACGAGTGGATGCCCGCCGCAGCGGATGAATTAGTTTGTTTTGTAATTCTTTCCCACCATTGAATTGGTGGTTGTGTGGAAATCTTTCATGGCTGGTTTACCGCCTAAGTTTATTTCAGTTTTGTAATAAGTACTCTGCCATATACTATCACCTCGCCTTCCAAGGATCTTTGTGAACATTCTCGGCGTTGAGTTTTATCTTCTCACTTACAGTTGTAATCAGTTTCAGCTTTTGAATTATTTAGATCCTAGGGATCCTTTGACCATATGCCCACCCCTCCTCCTTCAGTGGTCTTAAGGCGCATTCTTGGTTAGAGTTACTATTCCTCATCGTTTTGGTTTTGGAGCTAACCTTAACGGGTGCGTGTTGCAATTGTAATTGATATTAAAAATCAAGAAAAAATTAAGGGGCATGTTTCAGTAGGGGCCCGCCATTCATGATAATAACTAAGCCCTCCTTGGAACCTGATATGCTAGCATCCCTGGCATAGAAGGAAGAGCTCCCACGAGATGGGTGGGAAAGTTGGTGTGGTGGAGGTAACTTAACTAGCTAATCGATTAGAGTGCTGAGAGATATTATTTTGAGCAATTCTTAGAAATGAGATTGAGAAGAAATAGATGCATGAACCGAGATAAGGTACTTGAGATGAGGGTACCACCTCCTTGGAATACTCTAATTGTTTGCTGTTCCACATGGAGTCCACCCTGTGGAAATGAATATGTGAGTAAGCCCCCCCTTACTAAAAACTAGAGTAGCAAGGTGGGGTATCACTAAGTTAAGTCTCAATGGATTATATATGTAATATGATCGATCTCCTAACCAGTCATCAGTCATATAACATATATACTAAATGCCCTATAGATAGTAGGTAGACTATCTATAGTCCGTAGTTGGGGATCCCAGCTGCCATATAGAGAGAGAGGGACTCTCCCAGCTATATCTATATGGAGTAGGTGTAGGCCGTTGGAGAAGTTGTTGCGGTCCTACCAACTAAATCTCCCTCCCACACTTTCATTAATAGTTCTGGAGCTTGATCGGCAGAAAGCTTGATTCACCAGTCAAAAGCTGCCTGGACCAGCAGTCATTCTCAACTAAGAAGACAATAAAACAAGCACTGGAAATGTTAAATTTTCAGACCATGCAAAGCAGATTCTGCACTCAGAAAACTACTTGATAACTCCTATCAAAACTGTTGGTTCTAAATACAAGAATCTGCAAACAAATCATACAAAAAGCTAACATCAAATATACAGTATTGAACTCTCAAACTTGCAACTATCTTAAAATTAAATCTGAAAAGAAAAACAATGCGCTAGCTCAAAACTGGAATAAACTAATCACTCACATCCCTGCCTTTCTAGATGAAGAAGGCTGGGGAAAAACTGAAAAAGCAAAGTCTAAACTTAGATTTCTAAGTTTGAAACAACATGCACACAAACTGAGGCTTCTAAATCAGAAATAGAAGGCTAGAAAAAAAGAAAAAAGATAAATCTAAACTTAGATCTACATGCATGTCGGATGCATGCATGTTTCTTCTCCTACATAATGAGAATTAGACTTCTAAATCAAAAAATTATTCTAATTGTGGAAGAAGATGAGGTTGGCATATCATTCACTCTCTGCAGTATGCTGCTCCTGAAGTGTAGCTCTGCTGAGAAGAACATGGACTGAGCAACTAGTTAAAAACTCTTAACACTTCATCTTTGCTAGGAAGGTGTCACCAAGCCAAGATAGTATTAAAGCATCTTGAACCTCCCCTCTGCTAGGAGCATCATCATCATGTTGACCATCTGCGAATTTGAAAAAATATAACCTTGGACCACTCCTCCCTTATCTACTCTGAAATCTCTTCAAAAATTTTGAGGTGTAAATCCCTTGTACAAGGAAAACTTCATCAGTAACTTTCCAACCACCTTTGTCCTTCATGTCAACGTCTTGAGTCAAATTCTCCTCACACCAAATTGTTAAAGACTTCATACAATAACAAACTCATTATTATACATGGCCAAGATAAGTGGATCGGATCTATCAAATAAAGGATTAAAATTTGGAATAAACTTGGAAGACCCCAACTTGAGTAAAAACTTACTGATCTTTAAAGAGTAATACCAAACTTGTGGTGCATGCATTAGCCCATATAGAGCATTCTACAATCTGAATTCATGAATATCTCGTGCATGAACCTGAAAACCTCTAGTAATAGAAGCAAAAACCTCAACAAGATCGATTCCCTCTTTTTGAGAGAATACTTTAGCAACTAGATAACCATTTCATCAAGGTCAACTCCCTCTTCTGGAGAAAATGCTTAAGCAATAAATTTGTCCTGGCTCTCTTCAATACTTTTGTCAAATGCATGCATGGAATTAATTACTGATTCCACAGTAGATTTAGAAATTGTCTCCACAAAGCTAAAAGGACACTCCATGGCATCCTACCATACTTGCTTGACTAGATTAGCAAGTAGCCTATAAAGGCTACCATCTCAAACTCCTCTAGCCAAAACTCGACCAAGTTCAAGGCTATGCTTTCTAATGATCACTTATTGACCATCAAACCAACAATACATCGTACATTTTTCATGCAAAAAAGTAAAAGAAGACTCTTCCTTAAACCAAGAATAGACAAGACATAACCTAGCTCAAAAATAATAGTTGAAGGAAAGCAGAAAGAGATAGCCCAATCCGGTAATTGACAAGTGGCATCATTGCCCAACACCACTTGTATGCCATCATAACATTCTTGAAGTTTAAATGCCTTCTTATTGAAGGTCATGTGTTTGGATGCTTCACTATCTACATACCACCCTACACTAGAAACACTGTTATTGGATAGGCATGACACCATTGAGAAAGTTGTCTCAAGTTTGGATGCTAACTCATCCACTCCAATTGAAGTTTTTACACTCCCTAAAAACTCTTGTTGTTGCTACTTGGCTATCTTCCTCTCAAGATACTAAGATGCATAGTGGTCCATCTTGTGGTACTTGAAACACTTCACATTTCCCAAGTCTTTCTTCCCTTGGTCTAAAGAATTTGACTCTTCCTCCATGCCTTTTTGACCCTTCCCAAGTCATCCTTTCTTACCACCTTTTCTCATGTTCGATGAGAGCTTGGTTTTGACTCTTCCACTTTCAGTGAAACAATCTCCAATCTAGTCTCCTCCTAGATGATTTCATCCCAAAGATTCTCAAAAGTGGGAAGCTTCTCACAAGCGCAAATACCTTGAACAAATGGGTCTCAAGATGGAGAGAACCCATTTATAGCTATGGGCACCAACTCATCATTCTCCACCTTCATCCTATTAGCAGCAAGTGGATCACAAAGCTCATTGATATTTGTAAGATTATTGGCACTATGCATATATCACTCGTGTGTGTGGCATTGAGCTTGCACTTTAGTAGCATCTTGCAAGAAATTTCACACTCTAATATAGAGTGATAAAGGCATCATATATCTCCTTTGTCGTTTTCTTCTTTAAAATGTGAGGTATCAAATGATCCTTCATCGAATCTAAGGTGATTCTCTTCACCTTGGTTGACTTTTTGACATTTTGTTATGTTCGACCAACTAAACAAGGTCAGGAATTGCGACCTTTGTCTCCAGAAAACTCCAAAGATCAACCTCCTCCAATAGCATCTACAAATTGCACTTCCAAGGTGTAAAGTTGGAAGCACCCTCTAGACAATCACACTCTCTAAGATCAAGATTAGTCATACTTGCAACTCTTGGAACATGCTAAAACCAAATAAATTGGCCAAGAATAACTCAGATCAACAACCTATCACAAGTGCAGAAATACTTCAATCACTAAAGCACTTGTTGGAAGGATAAGAAGTTTGTCATTGATATGCTTGTTGGCAACATGAGCATGAGTATGAGCATGAAATACATAGTGTGCAAATACAGTGTTGTCATTGATGTCAACATTGTGGCTTGGTATGGAGATTGATGTGCAGATTGATTGGTGAAGCATGAGTGTGCATAAAGATGATAATCCAATGCATAGATGCAAGAAGTTTTGATCTGGTGCAAACATTTGAGTTGAAGAATTGGTTGTGTTAGAACACAATTTTCAGTACACAGAGCATCAGTTTTTTTGTCCGCATTGTTCCGCATTGAAGTATTTTGGTCTACTATTCTAAGGTAATTTTGGTGGATGTCCAGGGAGTCTAAATCCAAAGTTTCATGTTGTTTTTCCCTTTGGCATTGAAGTTATGATTGATAGAATATCGAGTCTACCAGTGACAGTATTTGCTAGTATAGAGTATGAGTTTGGATTGGTCCACATTCCTCCGTGGAAGCATATTTGGTTATGCAGATTTGTGGGAGTGCTTACAAGTGTTAGAAGGATCTATGTTCCAAGTGGCGCGCGTTTTGGAGGTCTGCATGTCAGATTGTAGATAAATAGTTGGTGTAATTTGGTGTTGTTTCTCTAGTGGTGCCGACCTAATTTGTTTGGAGTTGTGCGGAGTATAATTAAGTGTTGATATGTTATGAGGGATCTAATATAGGTCCACTCCGACCTATTTGATGCGTTACAAGTTTTGAATCATGGTACGAAGTGTGTGTGTTTTGAATTTGAGCCGATAAGTCATACTATACACCATACATCTAATTAAGCTAACCTAATTGATTTTATAGGTGTTTGCGGATGTGTTGGATATATATGTAAGGTTGTTTGGTGTTGTAGAATGTATGAGTATGATGATGTTTTGATTTGGTGTGAATTCCTACTAATTAGAGTGTGAATGTGATGCAAATGAAGAGTAGAGCAGAGTGTTAGAGAAGAGTAGTATGAAGTGTGTTAATTCAATGTATTGAGCTTTAGTGGAACTATATTTCCTGCATATTGTAGAGGCATTTATAGCAATTCAAATCTTGGTAGTGTGCCACCCCTCTCTTAGCTTTCTTTCATTTTGTGGGCAGTGAGTACACCTGTAGTGAGCATTTGTGTAATATGTTATGACCGGTTATAATATATTGTGAGCTAAATCTCACCGTGGTTTTTCCCTCCTTGGGTTTTCCACGTAAAAATTTGGTGTTTATGTGTTGTGTGTTTTGATGGTTGCTTTCATGCTTTCACTTCTTACTGCAAATTGAATATGTTATGTGGAATGAATGTTTGAATGCTTAAATGGTTTATTTACGGGAATACTGATTCACCCCCCTGTTGATGTGATTTTTATGACCGCACCAATCAGTAGAACAAAGTTGTCCTAAGGCTACTCCATTCTCTCTTGATCAAAGTATTCCGTGCGCTAAGATTGTGAGAAAGTTCGCACGTTCAACTCCAAGGTTCCCAAATACTTGGAATACCCTCAATTGGTTTGATGTGAATTGTTGTTTTCACGAGGGGACTTACACAATTGTTTAGGATACTTGCAGTTAACAGTAAATAGATGATTGGAAGGGATTTGTGCAATGCAGATGATTTAGCAATAAGTACGTTTTCCTAAAACTAACCAAAGATGAACGGAAAGTAAATGAGTGTAGGGATGAGAAGGTTCTAGATTCTACTCTAAAGTGGGACGTAGGATCAATCTTAATAGCTTCAACCAAACTCTGTTCCGCCTCACGTTGGACAGCTTATACAAAGTAGGTGCAATCTTCAAAGGGATAGCGAGTAATTTTCAAGTCATAACCCAACATCAAGATACCGTCAAAATGACGCATACCAAGACATGAGCTACAATTGAAGTTAAGTTTATGAAATACTCCAGTAGACCACGCAAGGAAAACTTTCCGTCAGCAAGACGCTAGTGGTATGGAATGAAACAAAGTGCCTTGATCAATGCCACACATCCATAGCTACTATCTACTTGAATGAGATGAAAATGCTACTCTTAAATTACTTTACGCTACTTGAATTCAAAGGGATGAAGAAACCTTGCTAGCTATCCACAATGAAGACAAATTTCACCATCAATGAAACGATCTTCTATTATGAAAGTATTACACAAAAATTTCTTACAAAAGTTTTCAAAGGAAAACTTTCCTCCTCAAAACTATGCTAAACTATCAAGTAAAATGTCTACTCTGCTCTACTCTCTGGTCTGATTCTAATTCTAATTCTAATCTCTAATTCTAATGAATTACAAATGAGGGGGACTCCCCCTTTTATAGATAGCCCAGTCCAAAGGACGGCTAGGGTTACAATCAAAAGAATGGCTAAGATTAAGCCACCTTAGCCCTAACCCTAAAAACTGCCAGAATGGGGAGTGGTACATTAAATGAATCAAAGATTCCCACTCACTCCCAAAATAGTAAAGGCAATTAATGCCCATAATCAGTCTTCTAGAAGATCATCGTCCAGTAGTGCATTCCCATTCTCCTCTCTGGCTGCAAACTCAATGAATCTAGCAAGTACAGCCTCAACCTCCTGAACTGAAATGGGTGGAATGCAATCGAGCTGGAACTCTAACACCATGACTGACGGTTCATGCCGTGCACAAGATTTTCTCCAAGCGACTAGGGAATCCTGCATGCTCTGGATCAAGCAGGAGAAAATGGAAGTGTTCTCAAAGTCATCTTGTACGAAGGTCTTCACCTCTGAAAAGAAAGGCACCAGCCTACCCCTCAAATTATCAACAGTCACCTCATCTGGATTCAACCACCTAGCAAATATAGCCTCGAAAGTATTCTAGACTCCATCAATGATATTGGCCATAGCCTTCCGTACTCTAGTTGAATCCGCCTATGCTGCGTCGAAGAAACCACGTCCCGTGATTGCTGAAGAATACCATCTAGAAAAGTCATACCTGTCATTCTCCTAAATGACCCCTCCATCAATTAGCAACCGCAAAGGAACATGTCTCAATGCCTCAAGACGCTGAATTACTTTGCTTTCATAAACAGAAGCATCACCCCAGGCCTGATCAACTGCCTCCATCCGTGCCAAAATACTAGAAGCCTGCTAAAAAGCAAGAGCAAGGTCCTCCATAAATTTTTTTGTCTCAACACGAACTCCCGTGACCCACTTATCTGCCTCCTGTGCCATCTTCCCTAACTCCAACAAGCCATTGATTGACTCCCTAGGTAAGTCGGCTGGAAGTTCTATCGCTGGAATCTCCTGCCCACGAGGACGAGACAACTGTTGCACATATCCTATCAAAGCCTTATGCTCTCTTTTTAAATTCTTATATTTTCCTTCCTTCCTGAACAATCTGTCCTTGAGGGCGTGATAGGAGTTATCACACTCCTCTACACTCTGTGCACCTGTGGGGCGTCCTAACTCCAGAGTTGTGACCACATAGTTTTCGGGTATTGCTTCATCTCGGTCACAATCAACCTGTGGTAGTGCCCTGTGAAGGGTGCGAGAGCCATCCTCTTCAGTTGATATCTTTGAAAACTTTCGTGCTCTCTTCTTTTGTGGAGGCGCGCTGATCCTGTTCAAAAACTCTTCCATTTCAACTGCTGGATCAATCTCTTCACTAGGGCTCCTTCTCATCCTATCTCTGAGCCAATTAGGTACTGTATACTGTATATCAAATGGCTGTTGTTCTTGTGCCTCTACTTCACGGACTTGTTCAACTTCTATATCATTTTGGTGAGGCTCATCATCCTCAAGGGGCTGAGTATCTCCTGAAACTATATCATCATCCTCCAAAGCCGTCTCTAACTCTTGCTGAAACTGAGGGTCAGTAGCAGTCCCCTCATCATCTTGTTGATCATCTCTAGTAGGTGCGTTGACGCTCTGGCCAACTGACTCTCTCCGTGGTGGCTGATTATCTTCTTGTACCGCTTGCACCTAATTCAATGCATTTCTTTGATCAGCAAATAAAGAAACCTCCTGTATACTTGGAGAACGTGTCTCTAATGGTGTGGGTGATTCAACTGCAACTCTTGGAGGTTCCGGCTGAACAGGCTCTTGCTGAACTGGCTCTTTCCTTCTAGATTCCGGACCTCGTGTGATTTGTTTCTTCCTGTTGGTGGTGGGCGTCCTGTGATCTCCCATCAAATTGTAAGTCAATGCAATTGACCTACTCTTCAACTTCCTCACACGCCTGTCAACCCATGCTCTGGTAAATGTCAAGACTAGAATGGAAAGTGTGTCCAAGTCAGCAACCTTTGGTTTTGACCAATCCAGGAGTGGAAGTGGAGTATCTCTCACTGCTTCATAATCGGGATGGACAACGTCCATGTCCTCATTTACCTGGTCTAGTACCGGAATGACTTCACACTCCCTGATCATGTTTATTGGCAACCTAGAGAACATTCTTTTCCTGACTTCAGCCTCCTCCAACGGATCAGCCCAATAATCTTCAATATTTGCCTTATGTTTAAATTCCTCTTATAGTACCCATTTGATGTTGTTATGTGGATCATAGTGCTGTTGGCTGGTGTGATATGAAAAGTGATAAAACTGAAGCTCGCTCTCGGCTTCTCTAGCTGCCTGTAATGAAGGACACACTTCATCGGAGTTGCCCATGAAAATTGGGAAGTCAACACCTCCCTTCTTTTTCTTCTGAATGTTATCGTAGGCAACCAATTGCCTAGATATCTCTAACATCAATATTCTGTTGGTTGGGTACTTAGGCAGTCTATATGGATATGACGAACATCCTTGCAGCCTTATGTAAGAAAACTTTGGAAATTGTATAAACCAGCACCCATACCTCTCAATCAATTCTTGGGCCTCCCTCGAGATCCTGTGATGCATCCGCTCCTGAAGCAATCTCGTTATGTGCATGGTGAAGGCGTCATTGACACGCTTGTAATGAGTAGTACTTGTCAAATGCAACTACGGACAAGCCTCATGAATTTTAAACTGATGAGAACCACAGCCAACAAGCTCCTTATATCAAATTCCTTTATATTTTGTCATACGGGCCAGCATGTAAATGATGTAAGAGCCCATATAGAATGTCTTCGTTCTTCTCAAGCTTAGGAGTTGCTCGTGCAAATTGTCACTAGTCATTTCAGCCCAGTTGATGTACACCTTTCCTTCCAGCACGAGGTTGATGTAATAGAACATCCATGGCTCAAAAATAAAAGACTGCGGGCAGCCTCCAACTCAACTTAGCATCATGATAAGATCACAATACTCCTGCTTCAAGTCATCTGCTATGATTTGTCTCGGCAGCTTCGTACGAGAAGGCTTGTGGTTGCTCATCCAGCGAGTATTGATCGTTTCTGTACATCTCTCGAATGCAGAAGCATACATTCGCTCAGCTCGCTCCCTTGATTTGTAAATCATGTTCCTATGCACTAGGATTCCAAAAGCTTCACCAATGGCAGCAGGAGTGAGGTTGGCGAGCACTTGTCCATTCTGTGACATGATTGACCTGTGATCCTTCTCATAGCAGTTGGCGCACTCCATCATCAGCTCCAAACACTGAATGGCAGGTGGAAAACCAACAGCTGCATATAAACCCACTTCGGATGATGTTGTGTGAAGTGGTCGAAGGTTGATGATTACCAATCCCCAACATTCGATTCTTGAAAGTCTCCAAGTTGAGAGAGCCCAAATTCGTATCCGCCAGCTTGCCCAACTTTGAAGTAAACTTTGGCTTCGACAAGAAAGACTTGCTCAACTTCTTTATGACAGCTTTCCTGGATGCACCATTGTTGTCCTTGCCAGTTGTCCTTGCTTCAGCCATCTGCAAAACAATAAACATCCATCAGCAAATTAACTTAGAAAAATGAATAAAGTACTTTGCGGGGCTGCCAGTCGACTTCAAGAAGTTGCAATATTATTTCTCATTTGCAAACCTCAACTTCTTCTCCAACAGACTTCGAATTATCAATCACTTAGAAACAAATTTCTAAGCAAGCTTCAGCAACTTCACTTCACACTCAGCAACTGCAGATTTTAGTAACTTCACTCTTGTAAATTCGCACTTCTTCAATCAGCAAATCAGCAAGTGTGCACTTCCTTAGTAACAGTTAGCTTCAGCAATATTCTTTTTCAAATTGAAATTTCTTCAATCAACTTTCAGCCTTCAGCAACTTCAGATTTTAAAACTTAGCTTCAGCAAACTCCTCTTCCCAAATCGATTTTCCCACTTGCACTGGCAACTTCAAATCCTTTAGAACAAAATCTTGCACTTCCTTGCACTGCAGCTTCAACAACTTACTTCAACAAATTTCGAACTTCAGCAACACTTCAACATCAGACTCAGAGCAAATTCGATTTTCCTTCAGCTATGAAAAGAAATGAAAAACTTCTCAATTCTTATAGGAAAATCGAATTCCAGAAGGAGGCTATGTTTAGCCAGTGTATTAAATCTCCACTACTTCATTCAAATTTCCCTCTCTGGTATTTTTGACACTTGTCTTTCGACGTCATTAAGTTGAACTTTGATTGGCATCTTTTAAATTCACTTTTGAAAATATTTAATTTAAATTCATCAATTTAACAATTTCCATTCGCCAGCCGAAGTTCTGTCTTGCAAATTTTAAATTTTAATCACCTCTGACGCTCTAGAAAATTCATCTGTGAAGAACTCAATCAAAATCATCTAGTCAATTTACTTTAAATTCATCGTCGAAGCAAAAACCATTTTATTCAAATTTGCCTTAGAAAATTTTAAAATTTTCCCTTAGGAAAATTCATAATTCGAGCACCAATTAAATTCTTCATGCTGAAGGTCTCGGCGAAGTGCAGAAGACATAGAAATCCGTTTCTCCTCGAATATCGTCAGTACCCAGAAGAAAATTTTCTCGAAAACGCAATGAATCCATGGGTACACAACGAACGGGTTCATTAAAATTTTGAACCTTAGGAAAATATTATTCAATCAATTTAAATCCATTCTTCATCTCTGTGAACATCCTGTGTTGCGTTGACTCGAAAAAATTATAAATTTATCCTGCAATGCCAGCATTCTCTGACTTCATCACTGGAAAATTTGCTCGTGCTTCAAGAAAAATTTCATCACCTCCATGTCTAGGCCTATTTTCCCAAGGAAGAAAATATTTTTCCTTAGAAAAATTTTGAATCACTTTGAAAATTTTTCCTTAGAAAATTTTATTCAACTTCATTCGTTCGCCAGTGGTGGAAATTTTATCAACTTCACTTAGAAGATTTTCCTGAAGGCACATGTCATGGAGGATATTTAATCCCAACGCCTGGCACATTCTTTATTTTATTCACCACCTTGCATTTTGTTTTTTTTATCCTCCATAGGCTTAAAAATTCCAACGCCTAGCACATTCTTTACCACCTCACACATCCTAGGCACACATCACACTTCATGAGGAATATTCAACACGCTTAGGCAACATTTTCCATTCACCCCCTTAATATTCCCAATGCCTCACATATTATATTCATCACCCTTATCAACTTTAGGCGCATACCACACTTGAAGGGGCATATTAAACACGCCTAGCATATTTCACTTCAACCTCAACACCTTGGGCGCATTTTGGCATGCAAGAAGGATGAAACTTGTAACGCCTCCAACAAGTGAGCCTTTGACTTCCTTATTTTTGTCCTCACATGGCCTCTTTTGGGCGCATTTGAGCCTAGGAGGAGGATGGGCGCATATAAGAGGGTGAGAGGGATTTTAAATTTCCAACGCCTAGCATGTGACCCTTTGACTTCCTTATTTTTGTCCTCACATGGCCCCATTTGGGCGCATTTTCACATGCATGAAGGATGGGCGCAAATGGAGGGTGGTGGAGGATGAGTTCATGCCTTGGAATCTTTTTCTCATCAAACTCTCAAGGTGGGTGCATTTTAGCTAGGTAGGAGGATGAAACGTTTTGACCTCTTTGACTTTCTTGTTGCATGGGCGCATTTTGCCATAGGAGGTGGGCGAGTTTTATACTTAGAAATTTGAAATCGAACGCATGAACTTCGGCAATCTTTAGCATGCTGGATACTTTGATCAAGAGAGGATAGGTAGCCGCTGGCAACTTTATTCTCGCTGGTGCAGTCACTTTAAAAACACATCAACACCGTCTCCCCGCTCCCGGCCCCCAAACCCCGAACATCATAATTTCTTAGCAGTTTTACTTATTGTCTGAAAGAGCAGTTTGATATCTGGCTTGTGGATGAAAAAAGATTATATTGAATAAGCTTCTGAAATCATACCTCGCAGGCTGCATCACAATTTTGTGTTCTTCATTATGAGTTTACCTCGTGGTTCTTTTTAGCTCTATATTTATGTGGTAGATGGTAAACTCCCATGTCACATAAAGGGGAGATCTTGTGTTCTTCGTTATGAGTTTACCTCGTGGTTCTTTTTAGATCTATATTTATTTGGTAGATGGTAAACTCCTGTGTCACATAAAGGGGAGTCACAATAAGGGGTTTCCAGAACACTTTTATGTCTTCAACCATTGTTATGTCATAGCATAGGGTTGATACAAGATGTTCGGAGCAAAGGCTCTAAATTAAACAATAATGTTGCATCATTTTCCTAATAGGCTCATCTTCCTATAAATAATTCTTTTGAAGGTATGTTTCGGGATACACTTGATTCCAAGTACCTTGCACAGAAAAAGACTTTGCCCAATTTGCATAAAATAAGGTCAATTTAACTAGAGTTATCACCGTATTTGACACAAGAGGCTAACCTGTTATAAATCTTCTTCACTTTCTTAAAACATAGTCAATGATACTTCAGCTGCTCCTTCATAAGAATATCTGCAATCAACGGTTCTTACATGAGCCCACACGAATAGCTTAGTAGCACAATAATTAAAAAATAAACAACATATCCAATATTGTAAACAGCATTTACTTTTACTGTAAATCACTCAAGATTGTTTCTCAAGCTTACCCATATGCATCACATAGTATTACTAGAAAATGAATGTACTTGAGTTCATTTTCTCTTGCTATATCCAGAGAGCTCAAGAAAGCACCTTGTAATAATACCTTTTAAGGTCATTCACAAGAACATACAAGCATTCTAATTCATTTGTAAAGAAAATAAGCTCACTGTAAAATGAAAGGCTCAACCTAATTCATATTGTTCCAGCTCCAATCATCCAATGTCATCCTTGTTAATTGACAGGTGTGATTAAAAAAGCACACCTGTACACATCTGAAAGTTTTCTGTTCTGTATCTTCATCCACTTCATAAATAGGCCCGACCATATGAATAATATATGATACAGGCAATGAGAAATCTCTGCAATCGGCCATTTCGTGTTAATTTGGTGTTGTGTGAATGATTTTTGTATATATATATATTTTTTCGTCTTGACAGGATTGTGTTATATAGGTGAAGGAATTGCCATTACAACACTAGTACCAGTTTTTAACTAATTATCTTTATTCATGAGTGTTGATAACAGCAATTAAATATTGAAATAATATGTTTAGTGAACTAGTTAAATTTGGATTGAGGAATTACAAACCAAATTTGGAACCAGAGCTCTCTTGTTGGCGTTGAAGAAGCTCATCAAGGGCATGTATGCCTTTGGCTGGCAAGGTAAATGTCATAGAAAATAAGAAGCAGCCATGCAAATTGGAAATATGAGTAAGAGAGTGGAAATTTTGACTTACAACCAAGGTAGCTGGAGAAGTTGAATATGATTCATGTTGCAAGATTGGAAGCCAGTTTTGTTAATATAGCCACTTCACAAGCAAGTTTGGATGACACTATCAACAAATTTGGTTACAACCATGTCCACAAAGGGAAAAATATCTCTGGAACAGTAGAAGATAAAATAGAAAAACGATAAGAAAACAATGACTATTATTTTTATTAAAAATGACACCAGTGGGCAGGCTTCAGTTACAGCCCCAACTCTTAAATGGAAGCAAAGGTAGAAATTCAACTTGTATGAAAATTGTGTTAGATAATGAAACAAAACTGCTCTATAAGATTATCAAACCTCACTATTTTTGAAATTGACACATTAATAAAGAAAATTCATAGAAGCTTCTTTCATGCATTAAAAAGAATTTGGCATCAAATGTGAGTATGAACCAATAATCCCATATATTTCCGTAGTTTGGCACATATTGACTGCAATACAAAATAGAAAAATGCTAGGCTAGAAATAAGAGAGAGACTTACAGCTGATTTTCAAGTTCAGAGACAGAAGATGGTTAAAAAAGATAGACTAAGGTCACTGAATATATGCCTCCACATTAACTACAGAAACCAATGAAGGCCAGTCACCTCAATGACCCTCCCACTACCACCAAATACATATTTTTTTGTACAGTGTTCCATGCTATTTAAGTCAGTGCCCATCATACTATTGTCATGGTGGAATGATCTATCCAAGCAAACAAAGTTTTATAAAGCACAAAATTACTTCCAAGTGGCAGGGTTCAAGCATGCCATTGGAGGGAGATCATGTATCATAACTCATTTGTGCCTTGTAAGATTTGAGATAGTTATCATCTTATATTTTCTTTTTCTTTTTGTGATGAATATTTTGAATTTTCACATGAAGATAAACTTCAAAAGACCTTGTTTTTGCAGCAGTTTCCCTAAAATCATGTTGGTATTTGTAAAAGTTTCTAATTATTACGAAGCTTCACCTAACAACAGTTGTCGTTTGTCTCCCAATAAAAACAAATATGTTTTCTTAGACCTGCACCTTTGACTGCAAAAGCTAATAGAAAAACAAGAATTTTCAAAACAACTAACTTGTGCAGCTCATATACATTTTCACCAAATAAATTGAACATTCAAGAGCCAAATCGTTGTTCAACTAGCACCATCAACATCTTAGCATAGGCATCAACATAAGCGATGATCATCATGCAAAGCTAAAGAAAATGTGTTTGCAGATTTTTTCTTCAACCTTCTCTCACAATCAAATAGCATTGATACACCTGTACTCAGCTCATGGAGTGTACACCTCACTATCAAAACAAGAAGTATTGTGCATGTCCAAATGCCCATTGAGCTAAGAAATGAGATGGAAAGTATTAAAAAAATTGCTTTCAGTTTGTTGTGGATGCATCATGGAATTGTTGACGATTGCACACACTAAAGACTTCTGCTGTAAGAAGCATGACAATTTTGAAGAATGGTGCAAGGGTACTCTACAATGTGATAATTTAATGGCATTTCATAGTTGAAAATTATTATTTTAATTCAATGGAAAAAGTGCACACAGCTCTTAGCTTTCTTTTCATTTTGATGATGATTATGCAAAAAATAGTTTAGAATCATCAGTTTGGGTTGCACAGATCATTTCTAGTTTCAAGTATTAGAAATTGTTGGTTTGAATTGCAAATAACAACCTGTGATAAAGTATATTTAACAGCTATATGAAGTAATATAGCACATACTGTGACTATGAAATTGGTAAAAGAGGGCTAGTAATGCACATTTTGAAAATAAGTATAACTGAAGAAAGAGTGACTATAGTTTTCCACTTTCAAGCATTGTGAACAAGTTTGGCTTGGCAACCAAATTTTTTGCTTATGTAGATTTGCATTTGTGGCCAGACTGGAAATCACAACCTCAATTGGAGGACGAGCTGATAGGCTTATCACAAGCAGAAAGAGGGATTTTTAAATGGAAGAGGATGGAAGTACAAGGGTTCTTGTCATTGATAGTGGCACAATGCTTTGTCAGTTAGATAGTTGGACACATAGTGTTCAATTGTTTGGGAGCAATGAATGGTTGGATGTTTCTCATAGGAAGTTTTAAAAATATGGTTGCAGATAGAAACCAAAAGGCATCAGTTACATTAACATTAGTCACATTATTTTGGATTAATATACTTCTATCTTTTGTTTCACATTTCCAGGATGGTAGAAGGTTATTGGTTTCAATCAATTCATACAAGTGAGGTTATAAGGCACATAAGCTTAGGAAATCAAGAATACTAGATCTTGGCAACGGACATTATTCTTTGTACCCACAGATTTGAAGTTATTTATTCCATAATGTTTATGATTTACTCTCTTTTCAGCCCTTGGGTTTCTGCATATGTATTTATATTTTATATTTCTATAATTCAGTTATTTCTGTACTATAGAATTGTTACTTTACTACAGTAACAGCTCAACACAAAGTTCCCAAGCTTAGCGAGATCTAGATGAAGTCTGGTCCTTACCAATGTTTTGGCCAACCCAATGGATTCAGAGTACTTTAAGACCTGTTCATATCATTTATTATAAACAAACCTAAAAACATGGAAAAACAGAAAATCCAAAAAGTTAAAAACCCAAAACATCAGAAGCAAAAGACGAGAAAAAATAAATTATAAACCAAAAAGTTGAATATCAGGATTTTCAGTGTCATTGAAGAGATTTGTGTAACTTTATAGATGCAGAATTCATTCTATCAGTCTTCACTGCAGAAACTAGATGCATCTAGAAGTCAGGCCAACCATTTTTCACTGATTTGCATAAGGTTTTGAAGGCCAAACCTGTGCAGTAGTAAGCCAGAATTTCTTGTGTAAAATTTGGGTCTCTGATTTTATGTTTGCACATTTATTTTTATGTATATATATGTTATTATTTTTTTATTTATTTTTCAAACTAAACTTTCTATAAGTTCTAAACTTCCCAAATTTTCTCAGATGTCAAATAAACAAAATATTTTGAATGTGATAAACATGGTTCAACATATAATTTATTGATTTATTGCTTCTGTAAGTTTTCTACTTCAGCTTCCATTCAGAAAACGCTCAGAATTTACAAGGGTAAAGACAATCTAGAATAGTACTTCTCATAAGTTTTGAAGTTCACCACAATGTCTAACTCTGAAAAAGAAATTCCAAGAAATCCCTTAAACCTTTGGTTTTAAAAGAAGTATTTTACTATCCCTAACAAGAATTATCACTAGCATATAAGTTATAACATAAATCTACATTCGGGATGAAAAGTATCTTATACAAATTCCAAAATGAGAGTACCAGCAGCATACAGGACATAAATAATCCTATGGACGTCCCAACATGAGAGCATCAATGGCATTTGTATTAATAGGAACAATTTCCAGAAGTGGTCTGCTCTTGCCAACCTGAAGCAGAAGGGCTTATACACCTTACTCCAAATTGCAAGCATCCCATTTAACCCAAAGAACAACTCTCTAGTCTCGACCTGTGTCTCTGAGAAATGTTTTGACCAATAAATGCATTTGACTTCAGAAATTCTTAGTACAATAATTGATGTGTCTTTAAAATGGACATGGTTTTCCAAAATCATATACTTCCAAAGAATTTTAATGAATTCCTCAAGAAATTTTCTCAATATTTTGGAAAGGATATAGCCATAGCATGCCGCATTCAATGCATCCTTAAAGTTTGGTCAACACATAACGGAACAGTTAGTTTGGATGGCATGTAGAAGGATTCAAGCATATATTACCAATGACATATGTAGAGTGTCCGACCACCGCCGCCAAAGGGATAAGACTCCTAAAGCATTTAATATCATGTGCATTAAGTGCACTTCTCTACAGGAATGCATGAAGTATGAGGACCAATGCCAAACAGATAAAACCAGGCCTCTCAGTCACATGGTCCTATTGTGACCACATTACCTACCATTGCAAATGGGGACCCTCACCGGGTTTGCTTTTAGGGTTTAGCTTTGAGTAGCAATTTCATAGTCTCTGGTATCTGGGAATTTCATGTCAAAGTCTGGGGTTATCATCCAAGCCAAGTTGGGAGTTTGAGCCTGAAACTGAACGTAAACGTCATAGAAGTGCTTAGAAGACCCTGCAGACGCAGGATCGCCCGTGTTTTCACCACTCCTATTAATTTCCTATTTTTAGGGATTCTCGCTTTTGCTTTTTGCTTTTTCGCTTTTGGCATTTCCTCGACCAACTGAATTTACTATTTTAGAAAGTTGCTTTTGCTTTTTCTATTTTTAGTAAGTTTCTATTTTAGAAAGTGCTAGGTCTCACTGGCAGTGGAGTCAAAAGTTTCCACTTTTGGAATTAAAAAGCAAGCAAAAATCAAGCAGAAGTCTTAAAAAATTGAAAAAATCATGAGAAAAGCGCATGCAAAGATGAGAAAAGCGCATGCAAAAGTGAGAAAAGCAGGAAAAGGCGCATGCAAAAGCTAGAAAAGCTGGAAAAAGGCGCATGCAAAAAGCTTGGTGAAACGCGATAAAAATTCGGCCAAGTCCGAGAGGTGCCATTAAGGAAAACCAGCTTTGAATCAATAAAAATCCAAATTTTGAGAAATCCATTCATCAAAGAGAAATCTTGGAAAAATCCAATTGAAATCCGTCTATTTGAGAGATTTTGCCAAAATCCGCCTTGTACAAGGAAATCCAGTTGAATAATTCGAAATTCCAGTTGGACAATGATGAAAATTGACTAAAGCAAGTGAAATTTCAAATTGGACTTCAGGGACTTCAAGATGAAGCGAAATTCCAGTTAGGAAGGAGAAAATTCCAGTTGAAGGTCGAATTCTTCAAGGAGAGAATCAAAAATTTTCTATGAAAAATCACTTGCAAAGAAAATCCGCTGAAAAGCAGAAAAGTCCGACGAAGATTCGAAGGAATGGATATCACGGACGAAATATCAGATTGAAGATCTACCTAATCCATATTTATGATATCTGCGATGATTTACGATATGATTTATGATTTTTGACTGATAGAGCTTTTGATTTTTTCGATTTTCAATTCTTGAGATCGATAGCTTATTGCCCATATCTTTAGAAGGGTATGGTCGTGATATATTTTAGATTTTGCTTATAATATATCATTTTATTTTAGTTTAATATTTTATACTTTATTAGCATTGATTACGCACAATGTCTTCTCTCCAAAGAACGGGAGGTGGAGCCGAAAAGCCTGGCAAAGGAAGTTCTCAAAGAATTTTATCCAATCCCGCCATCCTCAAGTGGAAGAAGGTAGCAGATACCAACTTTGAGCAGTTTAATGCGATTCAACACAAGAGAAGGATGTTTGGCACTCAGAACGAAATGCCCATGCCTATTGCCACTAATATCGTTAAGTCCGGACTTCATCAAGCAGCAGGATTTCCACCTGCAGTTCAGTGCAGTGAGCTAATGGTCGAGTGTGCCAGAAGGTACAATCCGCAGACAAGATCCATTAAAACACCTAATGGGATAACCTTGGCATACTTCACGGAGGATTCAGTCAGAGAAGTATTTGGTATTCCCCATCGTCGAAAAATGTTGAACAAGACTCAAAAGGAATCACAGGCCATGTTCGATCAAGCCAAAGAATCCTGTATGGACATAGTCAATTCTAACTGGATCAAGGAACCCAAAAGACACCGCTCCAAGTTGCCAAAGAGATTAATTTGCACGGATTTTAAAACAGAATACAGTGATATGATTCATATGCTGAACAGGATTATGGGAACGTCTCAAGGAGCTTTCTTCGAAGTATGGATGTTTTCATACGTAGAGGAGATCGTATTGGGAATGGAGGCAATAAATTGGGCGAAGTTAATAAGTGATAATATCGATTTCCAGTTGAGAAACCTAGAGAAGACCAAAACCTTCTACATGAGTTCCTACGTGGTTTATATCTTGGCACGGTTCACTAAGTATAGAGGACTGATTTGCAAAGGGGAAGTTGGACTTCGAAAAGATCAGCTCAAAGCATATGATTGTTACCCGCAGCTCCAGTTGCATTACAGGGACAATTTCAAGATAACTAATGACGCCTTCCTTATGTATATCACGCGAGTGCTTCAAGGAACAGTTCAAAGGAGGCTATCTAAAGAAGCTATGGTGATGCTTGACAAGTTCGGGTCTTGGTTTATCCAGTTTCCGACCTTTACATATATAAGAGTTCATGGATTCTCGGATGCTCCGCATAGACTCCCTCGGTATCCAACAGACAAGATTGTTATGCTTGAAGTTGCGAGGCAACTGGCATGTGTAGACTCTATTCAGGCGAAAAAGAACAAACAAGGAGTGGATTTTCCAGTTGCAATTGGAAAAATGCTAGAAGTCTGCCCCTCATTACAATCAGCCAAGACAGCACAGAGGGTAGAGTTGCAATTTTATAAGTTCAACACTTATAATCCAAGGTCCGATTATGATCCATACCTGAGAGTTCACGGGAAGAAGTCCCTTCATGTTATGCAGATTGAAGACTATTGGTCTAACTTGGTGGACGAGTATGGAGTCAGGAAGAAGACTTGGTCCAGAATTCCAATTGAACTTGTAAAAAGGTGTGACTTGTTCCCTATACCTGACCAAGTAAAAGACAACGGGGACTACATACATCCTCAATTTGAACAAGAAAAAGATAAGCCTATCTTGTGCCTAACTGGACACAACCTGAGTTGACCGATTTGAACATATTGATGAAGGATATTTTAGCATACTCAAGGGAATGGGTAGACAATCAGATCAGCAGGTTGAGGAAAGAGGGAATTTCTCTTACTTATGCCACATTGAGTAGTAAGGAAAGCCAGGAGGAAGCAATTGGCGAAAGTCTTGATGAACTTTCGTATCCTAGCAAGAGGAAGGTAGTGAGTAAAAGCCTTCATACGGAGGAAAAAGAATCAGCTAACAGAGAATTGGAGAGTAAGAAACAAAAAGTGAATGAAATTCCATCATCTTCAAGTACTTTATCAGTTGGAGTAATTGAAAAGGTGTCCATTATTGATATCGAACCAAGCCATGAGCAAGAAGTCGAGTTTCAAGAGTTAGAACAGTTGGATTCTCTCCAAGAACAAACCCTCACTGAGTGTTTGGAAGAGGATGATACGTTGATGATTGAAGGCGCAGGAGATACTGAGATCCTTGAGAACAATGAAGAGCTGGGAGATGAGGTAATTTCTGCTCTAAAAGGAATTAATGATGATGTTCAATTAGAAGATGGGATGGAATTATCCACTATCCCAGCTTGGTTGACCGAAAGTTTGATGAAGAAGTCCAGACCACTGGATGAAGTTCAACCAGTTGAAAGCATGCAAGACTTCCTAGAGAGGATTGGCAAAGCTAAAACGCCAAGGAAGCCTAAGAAGTATTCTCAGATTACCAGGAATGATGCAGGATCCAGGATCTTACAGGTGGCAGTCCCGAAAATTGATAAGCCAAGAGATCAGATTACTCCTATGGATTATGATGTTACAACATTGGATATTGGGCCAACCACGATAGATCAGGATTTCCATGAGTTGGCAGACACTTCCAAAGCCATCAAGGAAAAGTTCGACAAAACAGAAGAGAAGAAAGAAAGGCTAGAGTTAGAAAATCTAAGGCTAATAGAGTTCATTCAGCAGCTAACAACTCCTTTGCGCCAAGAAAGTGAAGCTTTTATTCCACCATCATCTCTTACTCCGGAATCCGTTGATGTTCTTGAGGCTATGAGGATCACGAGTCAAGCAACTAAGAGTTGGGTTATCAATATTTCAAAACAGATGGAGCAATTCTTAGAGAAGTGCGCTCAGACTTATGACAGATCTGCCTTGCTTATAACTGAAGTTAGTCAAGTTGAAGACAATTGGGAAGATTTCCAGTACGTACAGGACAAAGTAATACCTCGTTTGAAGGTTTTAAAGGAAGTTTCCCTGCAAATATTAATTCAGGAAGGTGTTATTGAGGAAGGAGCCTCATATGATTTCAGCAGGTGGTATCATTCCTTATTGGCTAAAAGGAAGACATATGATGGAATGAAGGAAGAATGTGCTGTTATACGGAGTGCAGTTGAGAAAATTCAGTTCAAAATCCTCACTTCTCTTGAAGGATTAACAGGGCAGGAGCATCATGATGCAAATGGTTTAGATTTAGAAGGACTGAAGAAAAATGTGATGAACATTTACTTCAAGGAAGTGCAGATTATTACAGAGAACCAGCTTGATGATATGTCTTCCCTTTTGACCTTTATGGATAACTTTCAGAAACAGGAAGATAGATGGGAAAGTACTTTCACTCAATGCCTTGAAACCTTGGACGTGATCGGAGTGCAACTGGATTCTGTGCCAAGCATCTCAATGGAGGAACTCGATTCTGTGTTAGCTAAATTTCTTGCATTTGCGGCTAAGGAGCAGTCCAAAGGGAATTGCATTCTGGATTCTCACTTGCTCGAATGATTCGCTAGGTGTCATCATTTTCCATACTCCAAATGGCTTGTTCTGCTTGTGCCATGTGTCCTTTGAGTTGGTTATGCTTTTAGGGTTAGGGTTTCTTGAAATAATCTTGGCCATTGATCTTAAATCAATCTGGGCCACTGCTTTGTAATTGGGGTGCCTATATAAACCCCACGCATTTCATTTATTCAGGGAGAGACTTATGAAATTGTTGCTACTATTGCTATTCAAATAATAATTGGATTCATAGTTGAGCATTTGTTATTTTGGAGAGTTCGCATGGTTTCATAATTTCTTCAATAGAGTAAATTAATTCTTAGCTTTTTTAGATGAATGAAAGATTGATAGTGTTGGAGATAGTGAAATTAGTTCATACCTTTTTCAATTGAATGATTTTCAATTTGATGTGTAAGGTTAGTCTGAACATTGAAACTGTTTAACTTGAATTCTATTACCTATATGCATTGATCGAATTGATGGTGGTATTGTGTAATAGGATATCTTTCGTAAACCCATTGAAGATTGCACCGTCTTTGTCTAGTTGTAGTACTGTGCTTGGCAAAGCAAAGATTGGTTTAAATTTCACTATCCAGCATTTGTCTCTTAAGTTCGTAGGAGTAGTTTTGCATAAATCTAGTTTCTTAACCCTCATCCCTTTTCCTTTTATTTTATTCCAAACCGAAAATCCCAAAAACATAAGAGCATTCAACGTCAAATCAATTCTAATTCCTACTTCGAATAATCTACTATCTGAGGTCCCTTTGTGAAACCAGCATATCACATCATCCATTGAGCTTGTCCATCCCCCAAAACGAAACATTGGAATTACCGTATGACCTTTCTAGCAATCTTAGCATAAGAGGTAGTTCTTCAAGAGAGGATAAAGCTGTCTTTGGGCATTTTTATTCTGATGTTTGGTGTGTCACAAAACACACATCAACAGGTCCTCCACTATTATATAGTTCTATTTCATCCTTGAATCCATTGATATCTAGGGTTTTTAAGCTTCTTTTATTTGTCAGACACCCCCAATTCACGATGATCTAAGCACCATCCAAATTTCCAACTATTTTGATTTATATCAGTAACTTTAATATTGAAATCCAAAATCAATAATGCAGAGCGTACCCCAGGAAAACAGTCAGGTTACATTGACAAAAGACAACTTCACAATGTTCTGAGGACAAATTGGTGCACAAAAGCAAGAAGCATTGGCACCATGGCAACAGAGGAAAGAACGCCTGGGAAAAGCAGAGTAAATTGTTCAAAAGCAAGAAGCATTGGCACCATGGCAGCAGAGGAAAGAACACCCCGGAAAAGCAGAATAAATTGCTAAGTATAAAATGCATTGACAAAAGACAACCTCACAATGTTCTGAGGACAAATTGGAGCCCAAAAGCAAGAAGCATTGGCACCATGGCAACAGAGGAAAGAACATCTGGGAAAAGCAGAGTAAATTGTTCAAAAGTAAGAAGCATTGGCACCATGGCAGCAGAGGAAAGAACACCCAGGAAAAGCAGAATAAATTGTTCAAGTATAAAATGCATTTTCAAAACTTTAAAAGTACAATAACTTTAACATAAAATATACAAGATCTGTTTACCCATACCAACCACAGTGCTGTACAGAAATTCTACGTACAGGTCAGGATAGACTGATCAAAATTTTCTATCGCGCCAATCTATTTTCTTAAAATTTCCAGAAAAAATAGGACTAAACGTTGAATTACTCACCTTACGCAGCATAACAAAAACAGAAACGTGGAGATCGAGGTATTGTTGCAAATCTTTCTTCTGAAAAGGCAGAATCAATTTGCCTTTCGCTGAGAAGATATATATGTATCGTGTTTGAGTGTGTGGGTGGCGACTGGCGCGCTCATCCAATAAAATGCCCAACGGAAAAGTTGACGTGGAAAAACTTAAAAGTTTGCTTTAGATTCTTTTGTTTGGAGAGTAGAGATTAAAAAAAAGGCAATTTCTTAATCACGAGCCTGAAATTTAAAATTAAAAAGGATATGGAAATTCACATCCAACGGAAACGTATGACGTGGAAATACTTAAAAGTAAGTTTTTGTTTTTGCTTTTTCCTTTTAAGAGTGGAGATTAAAAAAAGCAAAATTATAAAGTATAAGCATGAGATTTAAAATTAAAAAAGGAAATAAATATGGTTACATATAATTGACACTAGTGGAGGTGGAGGGGGATAGAGAGATAGAGAGGGATAGAGAGAAAGATATAGGGGGAGAATAGAGATATATATAGAAAAGATAGAGAGAAATAGAAGGGGGAGAAATAAAGGGAGAGAGAGCTTCATGAAGAGATAAAAAGAAATATAAAGACGTAGAGGGAGATAGAGCTATAGAGAGGGAGGGAGAGAGCACGTGCTATAGAGAGAGGGAGATTTATAAAGGGATTGAGCAAGAGATAGAGAGAAATGAGAGATATATAGGGAAAGAGAGAAAAAAGAGACCAACTTCGACCAATCATTTTATCCCAACAATCCAAAGATGCAACATGTCCATGTTAGAGGTGGAAGTATGATGATCCAGGGTAATCTTACAATAATGAGTCCCAATTTTTTGGTTAAAGTAGGACATTGAAATCAACATTTCTAATGCGAACTAATGATTTGTGACAATTTGTGTGTAAATTTTAAATATATTTTTTGTATTTTTTAAATGAATTGTGATTTTTTTTACATAACTTTTAAAAACTTATTTTTTTAAAGTAAACATCATTTAAAAAAAGTGACCTTTATGTCATAATGCATGATTTTTTTCTAGAAAGGATAAAATTATAATTTTTCAAATATAGATTTGTAACATCAATATCTATAGTATGGATATTTTTCATAAATTTTTGTTGAATTTTTTTAATTAATTTTCAAAGTCAAAGTAATTATAATTTGTACATAGCTATAGGTTGTAATGCATAACTTGTTTCGTATATGTCGAAATTTAAATTTTCTTTTGACAAAAAAAGGACATCAATACCTAGTTCACAAATATTTTTTGGAAGATTTTTTTTTTTGAGTATTTTAATATTTTAAAATATAAATAAAATAAAATAAAATAAAAATATATTAAAATTATATTTGTTGGAAAGCTTGTTTTCAGGACTACAATCTTGCAAAAACATTATCTTTTCAAGTTAATTCCATTTGAAGGTCCAACTTCAAGCTTGAAATTGGAATTTCTAAGAAAAAATTGAAGCAAACATTGAAAGTCAAATGAAGGTTCCTTTAGGTGGCCAAAATAATATTAAATATTTGTGACAAAGAAATTTGAACGAAGGTCTACTAATAAAATAGTATTCAAAAAATTAGCTTCCCTTTGAACAAAGGCTATTTTTAACCGACTTTTCCCAATTAAATGTTTATGTGAATTGCATATATATATATATACATGAGGTCATTTTTTTTTATATCAAAAAATAAAGAAAAAATACTTTTTTGTTTTTATTTTTTGCAAGTGATTTATATTTGGAATGTGGAATTGAGAAATGTGTATTTACAATTTTGAGAGACATTGCACACCAAAAAAATGGCAAAGGAATTATCGAGATCATATTTTCCAAAGGAGATGGGAAATAAAAGGATAAGAAAAAATAAAACTGCACGGTAATATTTAATAGAAAAGGAGCAAGAACTACATGAAGAAAGGGTGCAAAAATATTACAATCAAAGAGAAAGTATGCATTTTTAAATAAAATTATGTATTTTATAAATCATGTATTTTTTTTCAATTAAATCATCTTCTATTTGATTAGGATCAATAAGATCAAATTATTTTCAATTGAAGTATTTTTTTCAATTCAAATGTATATTATATTTATTATTTTTGTTGTGGATCTCATTACCATTCCTAAGGCCTCTACTAAAACCATTATGTTCCCTACTCCTATAACTAATACCCTAAACCCTAAACCCTATTTACCCTAGAAAACCTAAACCCTAAATATTCATTGAGCTAAATCTATGATGATTGTGGCTTGGCCAAATTCTCTCTACTAAATTAACTAATCATTCCTTAGACTATTTTTGTACCTTACCTTTGGTTTGGGCTATACTCCTTAAATCTTATGTTTTCCATACCCTTTATCTCTCATTTTTAGATATAGTTTTATCCCTCAAATCACCTTCGCTTAAATCATAATCTAAACAATAATACCATAAGAAAATTAAGGATTTTACCTCTTGTTTCTATAACTTACTCATTTCAACCTTCTCATACTTCTTTTCTTAGTGAATCCTTTACCCCATGGATATCTAATGAACTCTACCCCATCTATATCATTTCATTTTTTATTTCCTCTAAATATGTTTCATTAAAGTTGATTAAAACCTTTTTGTACATGCATTGTATATATGATAAAACCTCTTCTACCCTCCCCCAACTGGATCCCCCTTGTGAAATTTACAATGAAGTATCAATTTATCTAGAATTGATTTTACAAGAATTAAACTAGAGATATTAAGTTCAATTTTTTTATGGCAATTTATATAGTTTTTTGAAAACATTCAATAAATATATATTATATCCATCCCTTAAATATATTATAAAATCTCCTCTTCTATACGATATGTGAATGGGATCAACATACAAAAACTAAACTAGAAGTAGATCCTAATTTCATTATTGGAGCAAAGGAGGTTGAAGCACACATAGTTGATGTCAGAGAGGAGACCCAAAGACAAACAATAGACATTAGAGAGGAGGCCCATCCACACTTTGATATTGGAGAGGGGTTAGGCTCGATTCCTTCTATGGATATTCATATTAATCTAATTAAAGAGGTGTTGAAAAAAAAATATTACAAAAAAAAGATCATTTACTTGAAATGGATATAGAGAAATTGAAACTTTATGTTGAACAACTTAATCAAACTACTAAAAGGTCATTGAATAGAACTACAAAGGAAATAGTTGAGGCTTTTTCAAAAATCATGATACACTTGGTCAAGCCCAACTATCATCAAATTTACTTCTTCATGATGAGGTAAAAAAGCCATTATAATTGTTGGGTATAGATTTCACAAAAGAGGAAAAGACACCTAGAAAAATATATTGTTGAATTTTTTTAAAAATGTTTGGGTTCCATTGGGAAACAATCTCAATCAGTGGATAAGAGAATTTCAAGAAGAGTAATGTTGGAATCTATTGTAAGTCCATGAATTCCAAGAAAACTTCAAATCTCTTCACTTTCAACTGAAATTGGCTTAAGTAGAAAGACACTAACAAGATATGTGAAAAGGAGAAAGGTTTTGGATGATCTAGCATTACAAAAATAAATTGGGTAATGGTGTGTCAGGGATCCTCATTTTGACAAGATTGAAGATGTTAGGAAGTTGATCTTAAGTTTTTGGCATGATTATACTCATCCTAAACATCAAATAAAAGAGATGTTCTCATACACAGGATCAAACCAAAGAGTTATGAAATGCATACAAAACATTGGCTAGAAATAGCACACCATGATATGTATGTGATGTTTTATGATGAAAATCCTAATATAAATATTAGGAAAACAATGTTTGGAATGTTAAGGCCACATTATGTGACTAGGAAAAAAATGTTTTTAAAACTTGATGTGGTTATCATATTGAATTTGATCTTTACTATCAAGTGTTTCAAAAGATCAAAGAAGAAAGTGATGGTTCTCAAAATGCACCTTCTTAATGGGTGTCAATTCATAGCATCTATCTAAACTATGATAAATCTAATGATGATGTTGATGGTCCAATTAAATGCATAAAAGGACTTTTTGAAACATGTGGAAATTTGACTAATTCCATTGAGAAATAAAGATATTGACATGATGAAGATGGTAAATTGGAAGAGTTACAATTACATATTTGGTTTAAAACAAAATTTGGAAAAGAATCCACAACGTTATATTATGTAGAAGAGGAGGTAACTATTGGAACATTTATGGATAATTTTGATAAAATTGATATAACCGTACATACATCATGCATTTTTTGCTAAGTTGAAAACAAAACAATTTCAGTGTTAAGAGATATTTTCTCACCTGAAATATTTTTATCAATAGTCAACTTTGCAAAATAATATACTTTTACCCATCAAAAGAAGATTCAAACAAAATATTACTATTCAAATCAATCCACTATTATGGTGCATGTGTGTTATCGACATGCACAATTGAATTTGGATGGTGTTGGAATTACATATGAAGAATGAGTCATTAAGAAAGAGTATCACTTTCTAACTTAAAATTAAGAAAGAGGTTAACCAAATAGAAATGATCATTGGAGGGGATTATCTTAAACATAACTCATATACTTAATGTAAACCCAATAGCATGAAGAATAAGGTAAGACACCTAATAGTGGGCATGTGCACCAAGATTGGGCACAAAAAGGTGGCCAAATGCCCAAAAATGAACAAAACACGTTCACGCTTTTAAGAAATTCAAATAACATGATTGTGTTATTTAAATAAATAATGTGCACACATTATTATTAAAATAAAATACATATGCATTATTATCAAAACATAATGTGTACGTGTTTTTATTATATAAAAAAATGTATACATATCAAAATGTGTACACGTTATTCTCAATAAAGTTATAAAAAGTAAAAGATTACCCTTTTTTCTCACCTGCGACCTGCATTTTTTGTAGTTTTTTTAATTCCCTCAACTAAGCATAATGTGAATGTGTATTTCCTTTTTTAATCTTATTTCACAATGCCACGTCGGAGAAGAGGAAAGTGATTTTTTTTGCAGTTTATTTAAATTATGTTTGCATTAGGAAAAATGGACTATTTTTGATCAATTTCCTATTTTTTTAATTATATAATACATCATGTAAACCCCGAGCCACAAGAAAATTTAAATGATGAATTTCCCGAGGAAAACCCTAGGATGCCTGACCCTCCTCCTACCCTTCCAAAAAACCCTGGACAAAACCAAGAGGATTTTTTAGGGAAACTGGAGAAAAAAATTGCAATTCATGAATTAGTTCCATAATTGAGTGGTTCAATATCAAACGAGCATCACCAATCCCTTACATCAACATTATAAGCCATGTTGGTGAATGTTGAAACTGTCACAAATCAAATAAACCAATTTAAAATTTATAGAGATTCATGTTGTCAATGTTATGCAACAAAATTGTCCTATGATGATGTGAAAAAGAAAGACATGAGCAAAGAAAGCCTATGTCTTCTTTTTAAGGATCCTAAAACTAATCAACCTATTCCTCTAAATTCAAAGAGGTTTACTTGATACATTGGTGTAATCATGAGGAGATAATAAATAGGTTTTGGGATAGGTGGTGGATGGTCTTTGACCAACCTCCATGTAATAATTATGAGTTGCCGCTATATTTTCTAGGAAAACTATACAATGATTTTATCCTTCATGAAATACCCAATTACTTTGACATGATGGTGTTTCAAGGTAGAGGCGGAGGTTCTGCACAAAATAGATAGGAGCTCGTCAAGTAGATAATTGTGTAGATTGAAGAAGACTCTGAGCACAAGGACCTATTTATCATGCGATAGTTCCAGAAGCCATCAGGGAGAGTATGGAGGCACAAACTCTCCATATAGTTGCTAGCCTGATAGGCACAATTATAAATCACAACACACAAATGTCCCAACATTTTTCCTAATAGGATGATGCACCAACTCAACCATCTAGCTCTAGTGCCCCTAGCTCTCATATATGCCCAAACTGTAGTAATCTATGCTTTGGGAGAGATAGTGATGCAAAGGGTGTAGATGGTTCCACCTCCCATGTGTTTTCTCATTGTCAGTATAGATTTCATGGGAGTAGCGGAGGTCTCAGGGTGGTGCATCAAATGATGCGATGATGATGGATGAGTTTTTGATTGAGGTGTATGCTGGTCAAATGCAAGTATGTTGATTTGAATTTATAACATTTTATAGATATTAAATGCTTAAAATTGTAAATGTAAATAGGTTTTTAATTATAGAATTAAATTAAACTAATGCAAACATTATGCATTTTAGGGTGCAATGACAGAGCCTGGTACATCATCGAGCATTCTTGCAACAACTTGTATAGTTGCATCTATATCCAAGGTAAAATTTGTATAATATATCCAAATAAACTAATACTTTATATTCAAAATAATGTTTAATAATTTAACATACATTTTTTATTGAATAGGTGGGCATGGCATCACCATATACTACACATACTACCATGGATGGTTATGACATTGTATTTACTTAGGTATACTATATAACACATTTAAGTTTTTTTTGCAAATTTCAAATTTGTTGTTTATATATATTTGTGAACTTTTGAGTTTAATCTAAATATTGTTTGTTTAGTTGATGAATTCATTAGACATACCTCCTAGGATAAGATAAAATTTGGAAGTTGGTGTTAGTGCGACAATTTCATCCTCCATGAGCTTAAGTTAGGTAAGTATGAATATATGTGTTTAATAATGTTTATATTATGTGAATTGATATTAGTAGACCTATCAAAAATAATTGATAAATTATATGTCTTTATTATTTTATAGATGGATGTAAACACCCTTGTGTGAGGACAAACATCTCTTAATGATGTCGAGCATCATCACCAAGAAGAGTCAGGCTACTAGTTGGCTATAAGTGTGTTTATAATATATGTATCATTTTAAATATTTTTTATAGTTTCTGACTTTGGAATAGTATCTAATTTTACAATTCTTGTGTATAGGTTACGCTAAAAAATATTGAGGAGTGCAAGAGACTAGAATGATGCAAGACATCAACTACTAGCAGTGACCAAAGTTCAATTAGTCAGGATAAATGAGGTCTAATATTTCAGGATTAGTGTTCAATATTCATAGATGAACACATTTTGTATGCCTATACATGGAACATAGATAAAATTTTGGTGTGGCTATATGTATTGATGGTATTTTGTAGATTGGGAGGCAATACATTTGACTCGTGGTCCACTATATGACATTTTGATGATATATTTTGTGCACTGTCACGATGGTATTGTAGCACATTTTGTGTGCCTTCATGATGGCATTGTATGACATTTTGATTTAACATTTTGTACAACCTTATGGAGATCAATGTATATAAACTTTTTATTCATAAATTGGTACTTTAAATGGTATAAAATGTTCTCATAATTCACTTAGCCCCAAGAAGTGTATGTATGAATCATATCCCATCCAAATTTTAATTTTTGAATCTAATTTTCTATCATGTGATGAGTTAACTACAATGTCAAATTCATCGCCTTATTAAAAAAAATTTAATAAAAACAAATATTTCCCAACAAAAATGGATCTAAAAGTTATATTTACAGAGTGCAATGCAACAAAGACAATAATGAATAAATTAACAATAATGCGTTGAAATTTTAAATATTATTTATCAAAATTCAAATTACCAGCCACTAGATGATGAGAATATCATACATTTGAATGTCCTATTGGGTCACGTAAGATAAATCCACAATAAACTCTCTCACTTTTTCAAGACTCCAATCTATTTGATCATGGCACCACATTTTCAAATATTACAAAAGTTGTCAAATGCAGTCAACAAAAAGCTGCAGGGTAGCATAACTTTTGTTTCATCCAATGTGCAACCAAATGGACAGTGCCATCATGTCTGGGTGGGTGGTTTAATTCTAGGAAAGGTCCTATTTCGTACCCCAACATGCTGGATTGTTCTAGGCTACATTGTACCAGTGCGCTCTTAAGATCCCTAAATGCCAAAAAGTGACAAAATTTGACGAGTTGTATCTCAGAAATTGTGGCACTTGAAAAATTTTTGTCTGAAGGTACATGGAGGTGTAGGGTCCCTCTATAATACCCTCTTTCATTTTTTTATATCTCCAATCTATTTGGTCGTGGTGAAAGTTTTTCTTGTTGTCCCAAAACTATCAAATGCATTCAATGAAAAGTTGCAAGGTAGTGTAACTTTTGTTATGTCCATCGTGCAACCAAATGGACAGTGCCAACACATCCAGTTGGGTGGGTTAATGCTAAGAAAGGTATTATTTAACACCCTAGCATGCCAGATCATTCTAGGCTACATCATACCAATGCTCTCTTAAGATCCCTAGATGCCAAAAAGTGGCAAACTTTGACAATTTGTTTATCAAAAACTGTGGCACTTACAAACATTACGTCTAAAGGTACACAAAGGTGTAGGGTCTTTATACAATACACTATCATTTTTTCATATCTCCAATCCATTTGGCCATGGTGAAAGCTTTTATTGCTACCCCAAAACTATCAAATGCATTCAGTGAAAAGTTGTTTAAGGTAGCATACAACTTTTATTCCATCCATCATGCAACCAAATGGATAGTGACAACACATCCGAGTGGGTGGTTTAATGCTAGGAAAGGTCCTATTTTTCACCCCAACATGTCCAATCATTCCAGGCTACATCATACCGGTGCTCTCTTAAGAGCCCTAAGTGCCAAAAAATGACAAACTTTGATGAGTTATATGTCAAAAAATGTGTCACTTGCAAATGTTCTATATGAAGGTACACAGAGGTGTAGAGTCCCTCTACAATACCCTCTCTCATTTTTTCATATCTCCAATCCATTTGGACATGGTGAAAGTTTTTAGTATTGCCCCAAAACCATCAAATGCATTTAGCGAAAAAGTTGCAAGGTAGAGTAACTTAAATATTTCGTCCATTGTGTTGCCAAATAAATAGTGCTAAAATGTATGGGTGGGTGGATTAATGCTAGGGAAGGTCCTATTTCACACCCCAACATTTTGGATCATTCCAGGCTACATCGTACCAATGCTCTTTTAAGGTCCCTAAATGCCAAAAAGTGACAAACTTTGAAGAGTTGTTTATCAGAAACCGTGGCACTTACAAACAATTTGTTTGAAGGTACATAAAGGTTTAGGGTCCCTCTACAATACCCTCTCTCATTTTTTCACATCTCCAATCCATTTGGCTATGGTGGAAGTTTTTCTTGCTGCCTCGAAAATATCAAATGCATTCAATGAAAAGTTGCAAAGTAGCGTAACTTTTGTTTCATCCATCATGCATCCAAACAGACAATACCAACACATTTGAGTGGGTGGGTTAATGTTAAGAAAGGTCCTATTTTTCACCCTAGCAAGCTAGAGCATTCCAAGATACATCATATCAACACTCTCTTAAGATCCCTAAATGCTAAAAAGTGACAAACTTTGACAAGTTGTTTCTCAGAAATAGTGGCACTTACAAACATTTTGTCTAAAGTTACAAAAAGGTGTGGGGTTCCTCTACAACACCCTCTCTCATTTTTGCATATCTCCAATCCATTTGGTTATGGTGAAATTTTTTCTCACTACCCCAAAACCATCAAATGCATTCAATGAAAATTTGCAACGTAGCATAACTTTTATTCCATCCATCGTGTGGCTAAATGGATAGTGCCAACACGTTTGGGTGGGTGGGTTAATGCTAGGAACTTAGGTCATATTTCACACCCCAACATGCCGAATCATTCCATGCTACAATGTGTGCTTTCTCTTAAGATCCCTAAATTCCAAAAAGTGACAAACTTTGATGATCAACTATTACTTTTCCTTTTATTGCCTTACAATCAATATACTCTATGTCATACTCACTCAAAATCATGACCAATTTGCTAGTCGACCTGTCAAAGTTGCTTTGCTTAATAGATACTTCAAAGGATCAATCTTGGCCATCAATTTTGTTGTGTGGTTCAACATATAATGTCTCAACTTCTAGGCAACGAAAAAACTACAAGGCACACTCTTTCAATGGGATTGCAGTTAAGCTCATATCCTATAAGAGTACAACGAATATAGTAGATAGGTCTCTCTTTTCCATCATTGTAATTATGTGCTAGAAATGCCCCCAATGTTGATGTGGTGGTTGATATGTATAAGATTAAGTGTCTCCCATCAACAGGAGGCATAAGAACTAGAGGAGTTAATAGATAATATTTTATTTGTTGGAAAACCTCTTGAAAACATTTAGTCCATATGAAGGGAACTCCTTTGCATAATTTTTTTTGAAATGGGTGAATCTTGTCTGCTAACTAGGCAATGAACCTCCAGATTGACTACAATCTTCCTTTTAGATTTCTCAACTGACTAATGTTAGTGGGTGGGGGCATATGTATGATTTATTTTACCTTCACAAGATCAACTTCAATTCCTCTATGAGAAACTATATATCCCAAGAGCTTTCCTAATTGGGCCCCAAACATACATTTCTTTGGATTTAGCCTGAGCTCATATTCTTCTAGTCTTCTGAAAATCTTGTCCAACACTCCTAGATGACCATCTCTTGTTAAGAATTTTTTCAATAAGTTATCAACATAGTCTTCCATAAGTACATGCATATAGTTGTGAAAAATGATTGTCATAGCTCTCTAATATGTTACACTGGTATTATTGAGACCAAAAGGCATAAAATTCCAACAAAAGGTACTCCAAGTGAAAGTGAAAGCTCTTTTGTGTTTATCTTCAAGGGCAATTCTAATAAGATTATATCCTAAAAAACATCCATAAGTGATAACATCTCATATCCCACTGTGAAGTATACTATAATGTCAATATTAGGTAGCGAGAAATCATCTTTAGGACAAGCCTTATTTAGATCCCTAAAATTCGTGCATATTCTAATACCACCAATTGGTTTAGTGATAGGAACAAGATTGGATATCCATTCTGCATAATCTATGGGATGAATATAACCAACGTCTAGAAGCTTCTTCAACTCAACCTTCACTAGGAGTGCGATTTGTAGGTGCATTTTTCTTAATTTTTGCTTGACTAGTTTGGCATGTGGAAGCAATGGTAGGTGATGTAGAACAAATTTGGAATCCAACCCAGGCATATCATCATATTTCCATGTGAAATTAAACTAACTTTTTGAATTTAAGAATGTAGTAAACTCTGGTTTTTCTTGTGGTCAAAGATGCTACAAACTGAATGATTCTAAGATTGTCCTTTGTCTCAAGATTAACCTCTTCTACTAGAAATGGTGATCTCTCTCGGTCAATGGGGAGATTTTCCAACCCTTCATCCTTAGGCACCTCAGAGAGATTTTTCAGGTCTTTGGATACACCCTTTATTTTTACTTTTTCATGGTCTAAAGGCGCCTTTTGGTTTTCACCTAGAGACCTATCCTTTTTATTTTTATTTTTATCATTTCTCACTTTTGTGACTAGAGGGAGGAGTAGACTCTCAAAATATGTTGCATTATCAAGATCAATAATGAAACCAACTTTATGATCCCCACTTGGTCTTGCTCCATGAAGTCCCATGAACTCAACAATTGCTTTTTCATTCTCGAATGTGTCTAAAATTGACATCCCTTGTTGGTCCCAATCTATCAGTTGTGGGTAAATGAGGGGTAAGCCATTGATCATCAAGAGTGAAGGCCGATATGGTAAATAAAAATGTATAATCAAGATCCCAAAAGGAATGAATATGGATATTAATGTCCATGATATTGGTAGGGGAGGATAAGTCAAACTCTTGAAAGGTCTTGACTAGGTCATACTCACTAGATGTGGAGGAATCCCATTCCCACTTATTAGAATCGGTTTCAGTATAGTATTCCTCAAATTCCTTAATTTCATTTGAAACATTAGCATTCTCACTCGAAGGCAACCTAGTACTAGGGTGATCCCACAATATTGGTTTACAATTTTTGGCCAAATTGGACACTGAACTAATTTTTTCTAACTAAATCTTCACTTTCGGGCACCTATAGTGACTAAACCGTGAGGAATTTGAAGATGATGCAAACTAGCGATTTGTGAAATTTTGTATGTAGATTCTAAATATGTTTTTTTCAATAAACACCATTTTTAAGGAGTGACACTCACCGTATAACACATAAAAAAAATTCCATGAAGGAGAAAATTCTAATTTTTTTGAATTTAGATTTTTAACTATGATATCTAGTGCTTCCAATTGGTTTCATAGTGTTTTATTAAATATTTTTTCCTTAATCAAGTTTTGAAGTCAAACCAATTACAATTCAGACATAAGCGGACTGTATAACACAACTTTTTTTGTATGTATTGAAATTCATTTTTTTTGGTGGATCAAGGACTTCAATATCTGGTGCACTCATATTTTTCAATTTTTTTTTTTATAATATTCTATTTTTCCACATGTGTAGAACAAAGAGCTTGATTTTCGGTGAAAAGCCTACATTCACAAGAAATAAAAAATGAATATAATAATGAAATTAAATTTATTTAAAATTATATTTTTTGGGAAGCTTATAATAAGGACTAAGAGGTTTTTTATTAGCATTTTGATAGGTGTAAAGGAGACTCTGTTATAGGTATGGTTTAAAACTAGTAGGGTTCTATCCAAGGGGTTTTGATCTAAGGTAGTTTGATCAAACCCTCTTCACTTTGAATGCTTTAAATGGAACTTTTTAAGGCTTAAATCATTATATTTTCTAAAAATATGTGATTTCAACAAAAATAAAAATCTCCTAGAAATTGTAAACCAACTTTGTGGGATCACCCACTAGGAAGGCTCACTTTTGATGGTACGTACCCTAACCCGATGTATTTTGGTAGGAAAGGAGGCAATATTGGTTCCACCATTCCATGTTTGTTTAGGCCAAGACCACTATTCCCATAATATCCTTGTTGCTTCATATCATAAACCCTTTTGGATACTGCTCAACTAGTAACTACTTAAGCTCAATGTCTTCCTCATCTCTGTAAATCCATGTGGATATTTTCTCACCTATAGGCTCTTTGATTAATTCCCCCCATTTAATGAAGATGTTAGGAGGGTTACAAATAATGATTTTAGGTTGAATAGGATGAGGTTTGGCGTAAGAATTTGGTGATTTAGGCAACATTCCAACCCAAAACAATCTATCCATGTTGTATTCTCCATATCCCTTATCATGGATCTGGACTTTGGGCTTGGAAGGTGTGGTGAAGGGATTGGATGATTTGATGAGGGAATATGGATCAATGTAGTGTGATGAGGTGGAAGATGAAGCTTATTGGTTAATGATCACTTGATTCTCAGTGGTTCCTCTTAGATTGTTGCAGTACTAAAAAGGATTAGGATCATTTATTATGGTGATTTCAAGGCCATTGTAGGGAAACTTCATGCATTGATGATAAGTGGAAGGTATAGCCCTCACATGTCATGAATCCATGGGTGACCTAGAAGAAGATTGTAGGGCAAGTCCAAATCTAAGACATGGCACATTATGTTATGAGTAGTTGGGCCAACCCTTATGGGAAGTGTGATCAATCCTTCAAACGAGTGCTCAACATCAGCATAGGAATTGATAACAATTGTATTAGATCAATCTATGCATGCCTCAAAGAATCATAATGCTATAACCAATTTTAGGGAACATATGTTCAGACCTGCTCCACTGTCTACTAAGACCCATGGATATGATTTAAATTTTGTGTGGAGAGATATTGTTCTGAAAAGGTGGCATGGTGTGGTGTAGCTAGGTATCCAACCATGGCCTGAAATTGGTTGATATTTAGGTTAGAGGGTATGGATGTGTCTTGCAAGGCTTTGTAAAGAATTGTCATGTGTTCTAGGGAAATGTGAAGTAGTTCAAGAATAGATATATGTGCAAGTGGCTTCCTAGATGATCCAAGAGGTTGTACTAACTTTTTAGTTGTGGATTAGAGGTAGCCCCTAGGAGGGTCACCTTAGCTCTGTGAGTGGTAACTGTACATTTTGAACTTTTACTAATGGTGATGGTAGCAACATGATTATCAAGGGATCGAATGTGATTAATGGTATAGTCATGCGCAATGTGGGTATAATTATCATTGTTATTATTTCCTGAATTGGGGGCCTTCCCTTTCCCATGGTCTTGCAAGGGAGTTTTGAAGATGGTGTGACCAACATTGGTTTTTCCTTGTGAATTATTCACTGATATGTCTCCTTGTTTAATAAGATCTTGAATGAGGTTTTGGAGTGTCCAACATGATGATGTTTTGTTTCCTTTGCCACAATGATATTCATAATATTCATTTTCATTCCACCAATTGGGTTTGGCTAGTGTCGATTCATATGTTTTAATATCATGAAGCTCAATGATGTTTGACTATAAAATTTTCTTCAAAATTGACTTAATGGGATCCCCTAAGGGTGTGTATGTTCTCTTAGTGCATGGAGGTCCTTTGCATTGTTGATTATTTTGGACAACATTCAATGTCTAATCCTAGCTGGATGTTGGTGTATTTGATGTGGATGGACCTTTAAGATTAAGGGTGGGGTGAATTTGATTTACCACTTTTGCATTAATGACCCCATCATTAGTGACATTCTTATTTCAAGATTTGGAGTCTCTTTGAAGATTCTAACTAGTCCTTTTGACATAAGAGCATTCCCAATAAATACCCCCTTTTCAATGACATCTTCAAAGGTAGTGCAACATTGAATTTGAAGTTCGATCATTAATTTTATGTTGAGGCTTTCTATGAAAAGGGTGACCAATTGTTTCTCAGGTATGTGACAAGGAAATTTATTAGCCATGCTACACCATCTTTGATAGAATGATGTAAGTGACTCTGCCTCTTTCTGTTTGGTGGTACACAATGTTTCTAGGGCCGTGTCACTTTCTATGGTGTAGGAAAAGTGGTTAATGAATCTATCATCCAATTCACCCAATGTTCGTATCCCAAGAGGAAGGTGTGCAAACCATTCTAAAGCTTTCCCTGAAAGGCTTCAAGAAAATAGTCTCATCAAATATGTTGCTCATAAGTGACATCCATACATGTCATGTTAAATTATCATATATGCTCCACTTCCAGGTTTCCATTTGTACTTATTAAAGTTTGGAGAAGTGAAATGTGGGGGGAAAGGTGGCATGTATAGGTTTCTATCAAAAGGGTAAGGACGTAATTCCTCCATAGAATATGTCTTCTTATTTGTCCCCAATTGTAATTTTTCCATTTGTTGTTGTATTGCTCGCATTTGTTGCATTAAGGTGTCCATGGGGGATGGTGTCATGTTGGGTTGTCCTTGCATAAGGGATCAACTATGATAAATTCAGTACCATTATGTGATTTGGATTGACATTTTGTTGCAAAGGATTAGGACTACCTTGTTGATGAAGGGGTATAAATGTGGCATTGGTATTGATTGGGTTTTGTGGTACGAAATTGGCATTTGGTGTGACATGTTGTGATGGAAGTGGGTTGGTGTTCAAATTTGTTCCAAAAGTCATGTTGGTATTTGGTGTAGCATTGATTGTTTGTGTTGGGACTCTAGATGTAACAATGTGAATTCTCCTTGTTTTGTTTGGTGTGTTATTTTTTGTGCCAAATGGATTTGAAAATGTCACACCCATGGGATTGGAAGATGAGCTACCAAATGTGAATGTTGATCCTTGGGACATAGTATGTGTTCTCTTAGCTCCAAATATTGGTGGATTAAGACTGTGTGTAGATTTTGCAATGTGTGTTGTGGCCCCAAGGGGTAGACTAGTGAAAATTTGTTGTGAAATAGGTTGACCTTGTGTGAATGTGTTTTGATTTGGACCTTGGGTTTCTAATTGTGCTAGTCCCTCTACAATTTTGGAAGTGTTGAAGTCAAAGGGGAGTTTAGCACCTTTCTTAGCAAGTGCAAGAAAGAATTTATTAGGATTTGTGCTAACAAGCTCATCCACAATCCATATTATTCTTGGATCTTGGGTGGCATGTTCAATTTATTTGGGGGTCAAACATATGTTGACATCAGTTAATGTGAGATTGGAAAATGGATTTGATGTTTCCCTTTATGGTGCTTGAGGTGGATTTGAATTTGACCCAAGTTTCATTTCATTAGTGGTATTGAAAAAGGGATCACTTGAAGAATCTATGTCCTTTATTTTCCTTTGTGACCTTGTTTCAACCATATAAGACTTGCAACCTAAGGATTGGTAATGCAAAGTTGATAATGCAAGGTGAAATATGAGACTATTATTTTGGAATTTTTGGAGTTTTTGAAGATATAATGATTGTGAATGTTAATGAACATAAGACTAAATATTTGAAATGTGATGATGATAATTACCCTATGAACAAATGACACAATATGAAATGAAGCCAAATAAGATTATGACTAAGGTTTTGATATGCAACTAAGATTAAGGTATACCAAATGAAACTAAGGGTACATACACCTTTGGATCTAAGAAAAAGGATTATAACCAAGCTATGGTAGTTCAATGTAACAAACTAGATTGTTATGACCTCAAAAGGACAAGATGTTGATAGTATGATGTTTTGACAAGGTGAGTCTCAACTATGACATAAGTTTGATGCCCAATGATGATGACGATTGATTGATAAAAAAATAAGGTAAACAAAAAATCTAAGCATGTAATAATGTACTGATCAAGGACATGTTAGGATTCCTAATTTCCAATATGAGAGGTGCAAATGACTTAGAATGACCTAAGGTTAAGCAAGCAATGCAAGGTGGGTAATGCAATTTTTCTAAGCTAATGCAATGTAACCTAAATGAATGTGATGAAATGGACTACAAGTCTATAATCAAAGAATAAAGTCATTGCCAAAATATATTTGAGACTGAGATTGGACAAGGATTTTCCCCAAATTTTATGTTTCAGCATTTGCGCTAATTGTCTAGAAAATGTGGTGTAATGTTTCACAGTTGTGGTGCACTGTCACTGAAAAATGCGACTTATTGTTTAATGTTTGTGGTTTATAGTCTAACAGTTGTAGTGCACAATTTGTTTGTTGCAAATTTGATGTTTTGGAATGGTTTTCATTTTGGTTTTTTTTTTAAATGTGATTGCAAACATAGTAGACACTCTAAAGATACACATTTTTGGTTATTTATTAGTCAAATCCTTATGTGAATATGTGTATGTTCAAGGGTTATTCACCCCAATTTCCATTGGTATAGCACAATTCAAAACACATCAAGAACTTCCTATACCTAAGGTCAATGGCCAATGGAAGCACTTTCAGGCCCACAACTTGGTATCTCCTCTAATGCAAGTGTAGGGACACCTTTAGGGCATGTATTCAGTCTTGTCTTTGTGAGAGAGGACAACTAGGGGCCTATAGGACTTGAAGGATAACCCAATCACCCTCTCCCTGGAAAGCTACAAGTAAACAAGTAGCTTATACTAAGTTAGGGATTTCTGTCTCATCTCAAGGGAGCCATACGGTGAGTAACTTCAAGGTGTGATGCTATGTACCCCTGCACTGAAAGTGACACCAAATAATCTCAATCAAAGGAGTGGCTAATAAGTAGGTGTCTAGTCACAACTTGGGGGACTAATTCCTTGCAAGTGTCCAATATGCCACTTAAGGCTTTAACCAACCCTACTAGGGTACATGAGAATACCACACATAAATGTGAGTACTTCCCCTTTCAGTTTGGCAATGTATGATAAAGGCTAATACCAGTTAGGACTTGAATTTTGTATTATCCCTTTTATATAGTGACTTGAGAGAAAAATTGATTTGGGTTGCCAATGAGTTCTCTGTTAGGATGTGTCTCAATTAGTAGGCCCTACTACAAAATAAAAATAATATGTAGTGATTTATCTTACACCCAAGATTGCATGAAGTGCAAGGGAGATGATACTTTCACTACGCCCTATGGTTTCTACAACAAAAAATTTGTGCAAGCACACTAAACACGAAAGACAATGATTAATTTTAAGCCCAAATCAAAATGTGCCTAATTAGCATGAAAGATAAAACAAAATGCAAGTTGTTGTTCAGTTTAAACCCAAAATGAAATGTGAAAGTTGTGGTTCTTTTTAACCCAAAATGAAATGTGAAGATTTTAGTTCTTTTTAACCCAAAATGAAATGTGAATATTGTAGTTATTTTTAACCCAAAATGAAATGTGCCTAATTAACAAAAGATATTAATTTATTTTAAGCCCAAAAATCCAAAATGTTCCTATCCTAAACAAAGACAAACAAAAACCATGCAAATGTTGAATTAGTAGTTTCAAAGGAAAATTTATTCTCTCAAACATAGGCTACACACTGCAAACAAAGTATTAGCAAACCAAAAACCTCTATCCTAATGCAAACCAAAAAGAAAAAATGAAAGAAAACTTGAAACTATTTTTTTTTACCTTATCGGGAAAATGTGTCATTCTGGTTAATGTATGCATTGCACATATGTAACTCAAGACTTGGTGACTATGGCTCATGAATTAGCGATTGTGGCATTTGGACTTATGGATGCAACTCACTATTCATCAAATGCATCATTCTAGTTTTCAGCAATTGCATTGTAGGAACCTACAAATGCATTGTTATTTGAATTTTCATCACTCTGCTAATGGTTGTGGCTCACTTTTTTGGGATTGCAGCTCACAAACCTTAAAAACAATAAAAAAGAAAAACATATATATTTCTGCAAAAAATTCAGCTTCACATCGGGTTCACTAATGTAAGGAAGGGGGAAATTCATGAATAAAAGATGCCGAAACCAAGTAGCAACCAATCTACCTAAAATCTAAGCCAAATCCCAAATCCAAAACAAGAAAGTATAATCAACATGAAAATCAAATGAAATAGGAAAATTAATCTAAACTCCCCATGTTGAACTTGATTATCTTCCTTGCTTCTCCTCCATTCTTCTCAAGTTGTAAGCTTTCCCTCAGATTTTGGTGTGTACAAGTACCTGCAAGTGACAATGATTTATAGCAAGAATTTTGGAGAAATGTGGTTGTAAGGTTGGAATGAGGGATAAAACCTTCTTTTATAGAAAATATTCTTGAACAGACGGTCAAGATAAAAAATCTAGAAGATGCCAAGATCAACAGTTGAGGATTCATGCACCACAGAGGAGTGGGGTTAGGGATGGCAAAGGATAGACGGTCAAGATTGAAAGAAGACCAGAGGGAATCAATGGTTGAAATTCAAAAGAGGAAGTGGAGGGAAAGTGGAGGCATCAAATAATAATTTTTAATTGGAGGAAGGAATCTTGGAAATTAAATTATATTATTATTTAATTTTGGAGAGGATGTGGAGAAATAAATAATAGCAAATGATTATTCAGTTATGGAGAAAGAGGAAAAAAGGACATTTAATTAAAATGATTAATATTTGACTATTAAATTAAATGTGGAGGAAATTGACTGTATTTCATGGTTTTGGAAGGTTTTAAGTAGATCATATAAAATGAGGGGTAAATTTACTAAGTATTTCTTGTGTATAAACATTATTTCTCATGTATGTAAGTTGTACAATATTATTTCTGAGGTATATTTTTGGTTTTCTATGAAAATGAATTAACATTTTAGAGAATGAAACATTTATAAGTAAAACATCTTTTAATGTGTTGGTATGGTATTCATTTCTATTTTAATTTTGAGTTGAAGTTTTCATTTTCTTTAAAAGTTGATATCTGATTGGACAAAAGAAGAGTGTTGAGACTAAGATATCATAAAATGAAACATTCAATTTTGTGCAAAACATCCCTTAAAGTGTTGGCATGATGTTTGTTTTTGTTTAACTTTTCTTATGTACTAAATGGGGTTTTCCCCACTTTACTGGATAAAAGGAGGTTATTAAATGTAAATTTCCCCTAGTGAATGTAGATCTATCCTATTTGGATTTTTCCTCACCATCTTTTCACATTCCTTGTGAGGATGATGATTTATCCAAAGCTTGGGTTTGAGAGGTAACACATGCAAGGTGACACAAAATATATTGAGATGTACATGGATGTTACAATTTATTATGCTTAAAATCTTGTCTTGTGTGGTGAAGTATCTGATGGGGTAGAGGTACTACAAAAAATGGAGAGCTAGCTAATTGAGAACAATGACTATCAACCATAATATGTAGTTTTAGAGTTAAATGAGAAAGATTTCAGGTGCATGCTTGATGCATCTCCCTACAATTGCTATAGAGACAAGTATAAAGATGTAGGAACTTTCATTAGCATCTACTATAAAGGTAAGAAGGGATGCAAAATTGAGGAGGAAGTTCAAGAGGAAGAGAAAAAGAAATACGAGAGTGAATATGTTGACTTAAATCAACCTATGGAATAAGCATAAGAGTTGTGATTCTTAAGGGCTTATAATTTTGATGTGGGTTTCTTATTTCAACTTCTTTTATGAAAATCTTGTTCTTTTTGTGTGCTTTTTAAATGGTTAATTTGAAATATCAAGTTCATATTAAGTTTTTAGTGAAAGAGTTGAAGGATTTGATACATGTTCTTTCAACCAAATCATTTTATGAAGTACAAAATGGTATTGAAAGGTTTTACAAGATAAGTAATTTTGAATTGTCGAGTAAGGAATAATATGTTATATGGTAACATAGTATGTGAAATTAAACATTTTCTATTTGTGTAAGTTATTTTTATTGATAAATATATAATTGATTTACTAAAAAAATGAATTCATTTTTGACATATTTAAAAAACAAAATATGTCAATTATTGCATTTTCATGGAATTTAGAGGCAAATATATTTTTTATATTTCTTAATGCTTGAATAAGAATATATATTGTGTTAATAGGTTTGATGTAACTAATTCTTTCTTAAATTTTTTATACACTCATTTCTTCCATTTGATCAAATTAGGAAATTTCGTATACCACATCATGTCTAGATTTTTAATTTCCATATAAGTATTTTTTATAATTTGAAATGCACTAATAATTTCTAGAAATTTAATTTTATTATCAACCATGTCTTGAAGATGAAGGAGGAATCCATTCCATTTAATGATATTAGTCGTCATTTAATTTTACTCAACTAGGACCATGTAGATTCTTCCATTCCTAAATAAACTTGGAAGATAAAGCCTCATGTTCCCAATCATACAATGACATAATTAAAATGTTTAATGTACATAGTGTGCTAAGGATGTTAGAAAAGGTGTCTCAACCTTGTATTTTAATGTTTAGAACACTAAAATGTAATTTTTGAGTTATAGAGGTTTTTGACTCCAAAAATACTTGAAATAAGCATTGTAATATACATAAATTTTAAAAAATATGATTAAAAAATTATGTACTATGACAATGACAATAAATATTTTGATTCAATAAATATGCTCTACACAAAGAAACCACAATCAAGAAGATATGTTCTATTTATTAGAAATAAAGATTCAAGTCTCCAGTAATATTATAACGATGTCAAGATATATATTTAATGGCTTCCATACAACATTGATCTTGTTTTAAATGTACCCTCCCTACAAGACATGAATCTACTTCAATATTAAATTGGAGTTTAAATAAAATGATATATAGGAAAAAACATGAATTGATTGAATCTAAACATGCTTAATCATCAATAAATATGTGGTTAGAAGATTTTAATTGCTCTACATTTTGAGCTAAAATAAGACTTTTCCTTTTTAGATTGAAACTAGAAGTTGAAGTGTTGCATTGATATATCTATCTATATATGTGGTAAGTGCAAACTAGTCATTCCATGCCTTAATTCTACACACTTTCAAAATGAACGTTTTGTTGTTTTATTGTAATACCAATAGAACATGTGACCACCTTTAAGCTCTTGAGGAAAGAAACCCCTCACCATCCAATTTGGAGGAAAATGATTCTTTTTCCCAAGAGGATTTCATCTCTTTAGATGATACTAACTATTATTTACTTATTGTATCATGAAGACCAACATCTCAAACTTTCAAGGCTACAAGGCTACCTTTCAACTCTTTGAAACTTAGGAAGACGGAAACTATTTAGTGAAATGACATTTTGAAGTCATTCTCATTGTTGGCCATTATGAATAATTTAAAAGTGATGGCTTTAATTTACATATTTTTATAATTTATTCAATTTTATCTTACTTTGGGAAACATTTACATTAATCTCAATACAATGCTAAAATTAATGATCATATCCCTAGAATTAAAAAAAATAACATTGATTTTCCCTACTCTTGTCAAACCCTCTTAAAACTACAACAATTTAGATCACATTCTACAAGTAACCAAGTTTATTCTTAGTCTTCTAAATAGATTTTTCAGTTTGTTTTACAAGTTAATTTTTTTATTTAATTAAGGTCATGTATGTATCATATGTTAAATAAAAATTATACAATTTTATATTTATTGTTAAGTGAAAAACAATAAGAATTTTGAATTAAATTTTCATCTATAAGATGTACTTATGTCAATAATATCATCATTCCAAAAAAAGTATAGCTATAAATATAATATTCTATACATAAAAGAAAATAAAATTGTGCATTGCATTTTAATTAAAAAATAACGATAAAAACCATTCTCTCTTCCGTGCACAATTATAATCATACTCTATAGCATATTAATATACATATAAGTTTATATTGATGTAACCATTACACTTCCTTTTGATGCAAATACTTGTAATGATTAATGACTACATTATAAATACTATCAAATAATTTAAACATAAATACTTAATAATAAATATTTGTAACAGTAAAATTTTTAATGATAGTTTTCGATGTTGCTGATACAATTTATGACATATGATCATTGAAGAGGATATTGTAACTCAAGAGAGCGGCTACAAAGAAAAACAAAAAATCCAAATTTATACAAGTTGCCCCAATGAATTCACAAAACATTTTAAAAAGTTTGAATACTTAAAGTAATCTGTGGTTGGCAAGTTTAGTGTGAACAACCATTAAAAAGACAACAATAAGAAAACAAAAATAGCTAATAATACAACCGATAGTAAAGTTAGATGCTCTGCAGTAGGTTGAGGTTAGAACAAATCCAAATATTACTTAATGAAAGAGTAGCCAATCTTTCTGTGCCACAACATTTGGAGATGATGGGCCTACATCCACATTTTGTAGCATTTACAGTGGTAAAAATAAGGAAAACACTAAGACAAAATACACTTCTGGAAGCGAGTCTACCTTTAAAACTAATAAGAAGTCTAATCCAAAATTCAATAAGTCTCCTCCTTTTAAGTCCAACAAGAGTTCCTCCAAGACAAAGAAGAAGTCTAGTGACACTTACAATTTTGGTAAAAAACTTGGACATGATGAATCTAAGTATTGGAAGAGGTTAGAGGCATTGAAGGAAGCCATGCAACAACATGGGATTTATATATCTTCAAGTAAAGAGAAATCCCTTCTTGGGATTTGCGTGCATCAATAGCTAGTTTAGTATTTGTTTTAAGTGCTTTACATATGAATCATTTTCCTAAGATTTTTTCTTCAATTCTTGATGTACTAGTATTTCAAAGATTGTAGTTGTAGATTCTTCATAGCTTGCATTTTTTAAATTAGGTAATGTGTAGTCTACAAAAGATTGTATTAGAGATGTTCTCTTTGTTCCTACTTTTTTTCTAACTTTCTCTCTATTTATTAGTTTTTTAATTTGAGTGATGTGAAGACAATACATTTTTTCTCCACATGATGTGGTCATTAGAGAGTTAAAGGAATCTAGATCATGGTTCTCATTGTACACATTTTATGGTTTAGAATCTTTATTAAGATCATCTATAATTAGTCATGCTAATTTGTTGAGTAGACTTTGGAATTAAATATTTAGGAATTCTAATATTTTGCAAAAAAAAAAATGACATTCAACATCAGTAATAAAAAATTGTGTCACTTTAGACAATGTCGATGGAAGAATGATGATATCAAGTATTTGTACCCTTTAAGGTGCAAATAGAGCTAGTAAGTGGTCTAGAAGTGTCTTAGGTCAGCCTTGTTATAGTTGTGTGTTAACATCTTATTGTAGGCAATGCCTTTGACATTCTACATGATCAATTTATATTCTAAAATTATTTGTTTGGTCTCTTAGTCATTATTTTGGGTCTTTTTTTACTATGAAACTGTTTTTTTTTTGCTTGCTTTACGCTATCATGTACCGAGTCAAAATATAATTGAGTCATATGTGCATTTTATCCTTATTGCAGCCATAATGAATTATAATTTTTGAATCATAATGTGATATATGAGGGTTTTATAACTTACCTAAGTCAATATCTTGAATGGTTATACTTAATTGTAATAATACTTATTGTTTGTTTGTGAGATTTTTTTTATTGACGAGATTGAAAATGTATTATAAAATGCTGCCATAAATTTTACTTGCATCTCTCTCTATACATATATGTATGTATGTATGTATATACACACATACTATATATACATGTATATGTATATATGCATATATATAACATTCACTAATAATATACATGTAATATATATAGATACATACATATGTATATATACGCATAAATGTATATATACATATATATGCACACATTTTTATAAATTATAATATATATTGTAAAAAATATAATAGTAACAACATTAAAAATACTATCAAATAATTTAAGCACAAATACTTAATATTAAATATCTATACCAGTAAACTTGTTAATAATAGTTTCCAATGCTACTGCTACTAATATATGACATATGATGAAATATATGACATATGATGATTGAAGAGGAGATTGCAAGTCAAGAGAGCAGCTTCGAAGCAAAACAAAAATCGTCCGTCTGCGAAGCATCCAAGCCACGCCATCAAAACTCCAAATTTATACAAGTTGCCCCAATAAATTAACAAAGCATTTAGTTTGAATGATTTCAGTAATCGGTGGTGGGCAAGTTTAGTATGAACAACAATAAGAAAAACAAAAATGTTATTAATATAACCTTTGCAAGCGACTGAGACGGCGGCGAAGTTGAAAGTAAGAAAGGAACAAATAAGCAACATGCATTTCCACTTCCATGACACACTTTCAAGACAAAACGTGATGGCGTGGAGGTGGCGTCCGCTACATCAACCCAAATTTTGGTCATGGAGGCATTTTTAATTATAAAAAGAAATAAAAGCAAGAAATTAATTTGAATACAAAAGAGTTATATAATTTGTATAATTTCAGATGTAATTTATTATGATAATTTGGGGAAATTTTAATGAGAAGATACGTGGATAGAATGCTTCAAAAAAGTTAAATACATTCTTATTTTCATTAATTTGTTATGTAATATTTGTGATGGAGACATCCAACCAACAACATCAATTATCTTTAAAACACAGAGATATGGCAATTTAAGAAATTTAAAGTCCCAATTTTGATAAGGGTTTATGTTAATGGAGATGTGTTTCAACACATACAATGATGTAAATTAGCTTCATAAACCCTTAAAAAATTACGAGATTTGTATGATTCTCTTTCATAGTTGTAGTTTGTTTAGTTGTAATTTAAGTTATTCAACCTTAAAATACTTAATGGTGAATTTAAGAGTTTGGCTTGTAAAATTTGAACCATAAAATAGTATGTTGATACTACTAGTGGAATGTTGATATCTATCTTATAGTCTTCATAAATACACTTTTTCCAACTTATTTAGAGTCTACATGCAAGTAATTAGTTGAAGATCATCCCTTTTAATCAATTGGTTGAAAAGTTTGTAAAAAATGGAAAGATTTTTAGGAGAAAAATTAATGGCACTAGTGAAAATATTTGTCTCTATCGAGAAAAAGACAAGTCTCTTAGTAAGAAATTTTCTTCTATGGATGGTCATAGTGATTGAGGAAGAGGTTGATTTCAATACAAGGTTAGAGAAGGATACAAATGAAATAGGACACTTTCAGTGTGAAAACCAAAATGATATACATCAAATGATGTGGTTGAAAAGGTAGTCATGGAACCCATGAATGCAAAATCTCATGGGATAAGAGAGAATTCTTTCAAACAAAAAGATACAACCCATTATGATGATACAACATCTAGAGCAACCCAATTATCACATGTGTCAATGATTATGATGAGTTTATTCTTTCCATATCAAACTTTGCCTACTGTACTTCAATAAATGTATCATAGCATGATGCTTGGGTGCCAAACATTAGAGCTACTCATCATATGACATTTTAGAGTGATTATGACCTTGTATAGTTGGTAGATAAAACAAATCTCAAGGCTATTGGAAAACATGAACCAATTTTCTCAAGATCCCCAACCGTCTAGATTTCAAACTTTTTAATATCTTCTATCTTCCTCAATTATGTTGTAACTTGTTGTCACTAGTTTTAATTTGACAACACATCCATTCCATTTTAATGCAAGATGGACAAGTGTTAGTAAGATAATCAAGTCACATTTATCAATTGTGAAGATAACAAGTTATTAAAACTCAAAGTTGGTTCAACTATTTCTAGTGGTTTTGCTTATCTTATTGAATAAAATATTTATACTAGTCTTTTATGACATGGAAGATTTGGGTATGTCAATTATAATAGCATTTTAATCATGTAAAAGAATGATGTTGTAGGTTTGCCAACTTTACCTAAGACAATTGAAAATATGAAGCTTATATTTTGGCACAAGATAAAGGTCCTTTCCCTTGTTCAGCTTAACAAAAAAAATGCAACTCATTCATTCTGAATTGTATGGGTCCTTACCAATAAGTTATATTGAAGCAAGTAAGCATTTTATGTTATTCATTAATGATCATAGTCAAACTTAGATTTACTTTTGTAAAAGAAATTTAAATCTTTTGAAAATTTTAAGAAGTTTTACATTATGATTCAAAATGATGCTTTAACTTTTGATTTTTTTTTAAAGTTTCATATTATGAATCAAAATCAAACCTCCAAAAATATTCTAATGTTGCATACTAATTACAAAACTCTGATTTTTTTTAATAAATTTATCCCTAGAAAAAACATCTTTATGCAATTCCTTTGAAACGAAAATGTCTAAGATAGACATAATAATTTTAAAAAAGTAATACCTAATATCTAGTGATCAGTGGTGGTCTTCAATAAGTATAGTGCGAACAAGCATTAAAAAGCAACAATGCAAAAACAAAAAGGGAATAATGCAACGGATATTACGTTAGATGCTCTGTATTCGGTGAGATTTATTTGTTGACCTATTTACTTGTTGAAAGAGTAGCCGATATTTCAGACCCACAGCGTTTGGAGATGATGGAGCTGCATCCACATTCTAGGGCATTTGCATTGGTGGTCACAATTATCATCTTTGCCTTGCAACCGACTGAGACGGCAGCGAAGTTGAAAGTACGAAAGGAAAAACTAAGCAATTTGCATTTCTATTTCCATGACAGAGTTTCGGGACAAAACGTGACGGCCGTCGAGGTGGCGTCCGCCCCATCGACCAATACTTCGCCCACTTTCTTCGGAATGGTAATGGTGATTGACGACCCATTGACGGAAGGGCCTGACCCCACCTCCAAATTGTTGGGCAGAGCTCAGGGCCTGTACGCCCAGGCCAGTCAAGAGGATGTTCAACTGTTAATGGCGGTCACGTATGTTTTTCAGAGTGGAGAGTTTAACGGAAGCACACTTGCTGTGGTGGGCCACAACGCTGTGTTTAAGGAGGTCAGAGAGATGCCCATTGTCGGAGGAAGCGGGAAATTCAGGCTGGCTAGAGGGTATGCCCTCGCCCACACACACTCCCTCGACCTCCACACTGGCAATGCAGTCGTCCATTACAATGTCACTGTGCTTCATTACTAGTATTAGTTATCCTGATTGATGCTCTATCCTCCGTTGGGGAGCATGAATTAAGTAAGTTTTTTCTCTCTTTCAAAGAATCGATTTGTGTATTGCAGGAAATTTCCTGAATTTGAGCTTTGTTTTACTTGATGGATGCCTTTTGTTTCTTGCATTCGCTTTTATATCTTTATTAGAATCCAAGTTTTGTGAACGAGACACACTATTGAGGATTACAGCAGGCTTGATTATCGGGGTAGTGTGGCCCCATAATTGCAGATCGCTTTCACATCCACATACTATATATATATTAATTACAGGTGGAAAAATATATTTAAGACAATGATGGTGTTGATGAAATACATTTATCATGGTGGAAAATAATGAATTCTAGATCTTCATTTATATATATCTTTTATGGTATTGAAGAGGTTTGTTGATTGATAAAGTTTTACAAAATGTATTAATTTTGAAATAAGATTAAAGTTACCATGACATGGTTTCTATCATCATATAATATTTGAAGCTGAATTTTAGAGATTGAAAGTTCACATAGGACACATATTAGCTAATTACAATTAATCTAGTTGTAAAGGAAAATAACCTTTCCCTATGGTTAATCTAGGCTAATATAATACTATGCACATGCACAAGTATAAATTAATTTAGATTAAATAATGATATATAAGAGTGATGATTGAAAAAAAGGTGTAATGCTATGAAATTGATGTTGATGGATGAAGGAACTTAGTTCTAGGATGATGGAGAAGGAATAATTTTGATGTCACATTAAAATCCACCTTCCAAAGATTAAAGTGATTTCTTTCTATTTATGTTTTACCTCAAAATTAAAATGTTTTTTCAACTCCATGAGGGGTTGAATCCATAACTTGGGGTAATTTTTTTTGTTGCACATGTCCCATCTACTACAATGTGTAATATTTTTATAATTCACTTGTTTCTTTATACTTGTATTGAATTTTAAGGATCATAGATGCTTAGAAGCATCTAAGGGAGATTATCGCATTATAAAGGTTGTGCTCTATTAGGCTGACTCCCTTGATAGGAATGACTATAGAGTCATGGAAATAATCAAGGATCACAATGTTTAGATATGTAGATTATCTTGAATGATGAGATATTGATTTCTATTTATAATTTAACTAAAAATTAGAATGGGTTTTCAACTTTGTGAGGGGTTGAATCCATAACTTTGGGTCATTTATGGTTGCATATCTCATCTATTAAAGTCTACAATATATCTTTAATCACTTTATTCATTACACTTTATTGAATTTCAAGGACCATAGGTGTTTAGAAGCACCTAAGGGAGATTGTCACATTACAAAGGTTGTGTTCTCTTAGATTGGCTCCCTTGTTATGCTTTGATATTCAAGGAAAAAAAAGTACATTTAATCATTAAAGTCAAAAATTAAATTTTTAGAGTATTCTAAATCTTAAAAATATATAAGTTGTATAATGTAAATAATAAGAAATCTCTTATTTCTTGTGATATTATACTTTGTAAGCCTCAAAAAATATTACTAATGTTGAATATCAATTATAAAACTCTTTTTTTTTCCAAATCAATCCCTTTCAAAAAACATCCTTGTGGAATTCCTTAATTTGAAACAAAAGTGCCTAAAACATAATAATTTTTAAATTTAAGTAATACATAATATCTAGTTAACTGATAGGTTATATAGTGTGGGCACAACCCACCTATTATTATTCTTCATAGAATTTACATGGTCAATTGTTGTTTCAAAATTGATCTCATAGAGAATTTTTATTAGAAGGGAAATTAATTTCAATTTAAGTGTATTGGCATTTTTTCAATTTCTACAAATAAATTGCTTGTAAACCAAGTGGAATTAATTAATTAATGGTTAATTATGTTGTTTTTTTACATCCTGATTAGCCATGATGCTTAAAATAGAGAGTTTGAGTAGATTATACTGATGTAACCTATTTATTCTTGATTAATAAAATTTTGGTGTCTCTTTAATAACAATATCCATAGAAGGAGCAACAACCACCACAACTAAATCAGGTGGAGCAGAAAAAACCTGCACTTGAGGAGCAGTTCATCCATCACATCACTCATATTAAACCTCACAAAAGGAGAAGGCCTAGAGTCATCATCAAAAGAAGAAGTAGAGTCAATAGTAGGGAAAACTATTAAGTGTTCAAAGAGTGAATTCTTCCACTAGGCAGAGGAAGAAATAGGGTAGGAGCCTCTAGAGCAATTACAAGCCAAATAGCCAACAAAAAAATAGCGTCTACAATGAAAAGAAAGATTCTCATAATCCACAAGCTGAGACCAAGACCAACCATTAATCTGCAACACAACCTCACCAGGTAAAGCCTTTGATAGATCAACCTCCACCAGAATCCTAGCAAAGGAAGTATGACTAAAATTATCAAAAGCCATATCCACTTTCAAAAACCTACCAATAGCATTACTAATGCCCTCATAGGCAGAAGAACACCAAAATTGTAAGGGAAGATAGGGAAATCTTACCCAAATAGACATCACATCCAAAGGTTCTTTCAAACGGTTAAAAGAAAGAACCCAAGGCCTAAAGGAAAGGGGATGGGAATCCCAAACCCACAGGCTGTGATCTAAAACAACTTTTCTATCCTCAGGAGAACTAAAACCCACAACAAAAAAACCCCGTGTAGAAGGGTAAATCTCTATTGGGCCATCAACCAAAGGAGACCAATGGTTGGTGATCCAAAGGTACAAATTAGGAAGAGAAGGCCACAAGCAGAAAAATATACAAATAAGAGCATTTTTGGAATAGAAATCAATATTATCAGAACTTCCTTACCAAGAGAAACAATAGGAGCAACCTCAGCACAACACATAGGATGCACAACACCCTTCTTAGGTCTCTTAGACTTCACGACATCAACATAAGGCAAAGGGTGAGCAAACTGTCCCACACAAGAGGATGGGGAAAACCCAGAATCACCCACAATAGCGCCAATAGCCACTCCAACCATAGGAGGGGAGGTAAACGCAGCATCCACAACATCTGTAGTGAGATCAACCACAAGCTCACACCTAGTTGGAGACAGGGACAAAGCCACATAGTAGTTCAAAAAAATTCCTAGGCGGGAGAAATAGGAGTGGGTGGGAGAGGATGTGGCCAAAACGAGCAAACAAAATTTAAATAGCTTTCTTAATCACATGTTACCTTAGTAATTTAATCAAATTTGTTTACTATATAAATATTATTTTATTGTATATATTTTACTTATTATTCAACATTTGTTATGAGATCTATGAATTCTACATATAGTTAATCAAATTATTTTTGGAGTATTGTGGATTTTTCATTTTAATAGTGGGATATTTTTATTAAATGGTTTTTATTTTCATTTATGTCTAACTCTATAGCCTAATGTATATATGCAAATTCCTAGGTCCAAAGAATAAAAATCATGTTTCCCCTAAGAGTGACAAGAACTATAGAATGTGTACTATATTTTGATATTTTGTAATTTCTACAAATGGTTTTTATTTTTTTACATATAAGTAGAGTCTTCTAAATGACCATTTTGATCTTTAAGATTTGATCATTTGTAATGATTATATACTATGAAGTTCAGTGATGAGAGGTTTTTACCATTTGAAAGAATTATGTCATTATATATTATAAGTTATGAGATTATTGTTTGAGTTTGGAGATTCAAAAATCCTCAAACTTTATGGAGAACATTGAGAATGTGTAGGAAAAACCTCGACGTTTCAAGATTGCAGTGCATTGATTCATCATTTGGAAGTCCCTTTCTTTCATTAGTTTGTGCACATATGGTTTATGTTAGGACAATGTTCTCATTGGATAAAGTCATCAAGTAATTGACACTAATTTTTTTTCTTGCTATGAGTGCATAATGATATCAACAATATGATTCATAAGATTGTTAAGTGAACTAAAAAAAAATTCTTAGGATTTTGAGAAGCATCTTGCAAAATGTAGCTAGAGATTTTTTTTGAGAAACATCAAATGCATATGATCCATTCCTAGGAAAAAATTAATAAGAGCATTCATGAGAAGCAATTTCTATTTAATGAAGTTTTATCATTGGTTTTGAGAAGACACAAGTTAGCAAAGGAAAGTTATATTTAGAGCTCACGACCTTTGTTCAATCAAAGGGTTAACTACTCAATTCTTGTGACCTCCCTTTTCCCAAGCATGTCCAAGTATATTGTTTGATTTTTCCACTCATTCTCAGTGCTTGAAGGTAAAAGAAGAGAATATAAAATGTTTTAAAATTAGAATTCACATTATATCAAGTTCATAGAGCAATATGACACTTGATAAAGAGGGAAACAAAGGTAAAGTATATAATTTTTGACGGAGGGTCAATTTAAATGAATCCCACTATGAAGTAATTACCCTAATACTTAAATAAATTACAACATAAAGAGGAGTTAAAATAAATAGGAAAATAAAATGGGGGTGATATAGATATTGAGGGTTTTTGAAGGAAAGTAAAGGAATTAACTAAATTTGTGAACTCATGCCTATTGAACTTCATTGGATGATCTAGGTGGCATCTTCACTTTTATAAGAATTATTCAAGATTTTTTAATTTTTCACAAGAATTATAAAATTCTTCAAACTTTTTGAGCCATGCAAAATGTTGGCTTCTTTTGATTTGTTCAACATCCTTTTAGTGGTCTGTTTGAGCTAACACTTCCATCTCTTCTCATGCACCTCTTTTTTGATAAAATTCTTAGCAATCCTTGCTTAATAACTTTGAGTTCATTGACCTTAATTTATGCCTACACCAATTGTATCAAGGAAAAATTGGTTTATCCTACCATCATAACAACTGACCTATCAACCTCTTCTATTGTTGATCCAAGATGTGCACTATCACCATAGACCAATGGAATCCTTGTGAAATATGTTATCCCCTTCTATTTGATTTGGTCTTGTCCTTGTGAACATTTTTCCTACACACTTCGACCAATTTATTAATACACTGAGTTTATAAAATTATCTATGAATTCATAAATTTAAATGAGTATTTTTTTTTGCTAATCATTAATCTAAAATATTATTTTTTTAAACAATAATCTAAAACATTATTCTGAATAAATATTAGTCCTAAAACATTAACCTTAAAGTATCACTTCCACATTTAATCTAAAAACATTTAAATAATAGAAGTCACATTAATTATCATTAATAATAAATAAAAAATATAATCACATGCAGATTCAATATTCATGAACTTTTTATCTTGAAGTTCTTAAGATTTTTTTCGCTGTAATACCAATCATAAGAAAACAAGAAACTATCGGCTAATGCACATAAGCATCCAATTATAATAAGATTTTTTAGTAATGCATGTATTAATATACTGTTTTCTTTTACATCCTCAACAGTCACGACGCTTAGTTTTATAATTTTCAAGTCCGCTGAATCACAATTTAAGCCCAAAACAAGCGCATACATAAACAAATACCAATTCGCTGGAAAATCACAATCAATTGTTTTATTTTTGAAAACAAGATACTGCAGATATCATCTCTGGTTGTTACATCTAACATGGAAGCAGAGCGGGAATACATAGAGGGAGAGAGAAAGGAGGAAGATGAATGGATGTCGTGGGAATCGATACCAGAGCACGTAGTTCAGATGAGTTTACTGCCTCTCCTTCCAATTCACTCTGTCATCCGTTTTCGGAGAGTTTGCAGAGAATGGAATAATCTGCTGCACACTTGGGAATTCTGGAGGCCATTTATTTGTCAAGAAAACAGTGTTCAATTGTTGAATTATTGCTTGTTGAATAAAATTGTGCCATTGCCGGAAGGAGTGGAAAGCTTGGAAGATGAAGGTGGGCGTGCACTGCATACTGTGTTTCCATGGCAGTCGTCATATATGTTGGCAGTACATGTACGTGTGTAGTTTACCCCCATTGCAATACACTTTCTCGGGAGATTCGCATGTGGGAGTTTGTGATGGATGATTTATCGCCATGTTGGAAAAGGATTGGAAAGGAGGAGGTTGTGATGGATGATTATCGCCATGTTTGAAAAGGTTTAGAAAGGAGACGGCTATAAGATGGGGCAAAGTGAGAGACGATGAATTCTTCGTCGATAGAACAGAGTGCACTACCCGCTTGGTAAAGAAAGTACATTTGCCCACAGATTCATGGGTTAAATGGTTGACAGTTTATTTATTGTTTGCAATCACAAACCGACCTAAAACAGGCGTGCCGTTGTTAAATAGAATTCTATCTTATTCATGATATTCAGATTGGGCAGAGATTATTTCAGTGTTACTCTGCATTGAGATCGGCTCAAAAACAAACATTAAACAGCTTTCCTGTTGTTTAAAGATCGCATCTCATTTTATGATTGCTTAATTTTATTTTTTTTAAATAATAATAATGGGATGGTGGGTATTTTAGTTATTTATATATCAAAAATAAATTTAAAAAGTATTTAGATGTCTCTTCAATATTGTTGGCGTAAAATCTAACACCTCTGGAGTGCAGGTTTGTACGGACAGCTATGTACACTACGCAATGAGTGCTCTTCAAATTAGGAGGGGAAGCTCCCTCGTTGTGCTGGAATGCATGGAAAAGAAAAGTAATCTAAGTCCTATCTTTTGTTCTCAGCTGGAAGAGGCACAAGGTTAAGAAAACCAAGAACGTTGCAGCTAAGGATTTTTTGGTTTTGCAGATCATTAACTACAACTAAGCTAACTACTTTAAATCTATCCAGTTTCCTCAAGAAAGCGAGCATAAGAAATGGAGCAGGGATGACTATTGGACGATAAACGAGTTTAGATTCTCTACTTGAAGGCAAGGTGGCACAACTATCATCTCAATCTAAACAAGCTTATTGGGCACAACAGATTTAAGAATTCACTAAGACGATCTTATGGAACCCTGTGTGGCATAACACTCGATCGAAACAGCAAAGCCTTCACAAAACAGCCTTTATCTTTATAATCTCACGAAACCCTATGTGGCATAACCTTCGATTATATTGATAAAGATTCACAAAACAGTTTATCGCTGCAACTTCTCGAAACCCTATGTGGCATAACGATCGATCACAATGGTAAATTAACACAAAACAACCTTATCACCTCAATCTCTTGGAACCCTATGTGGCATAACAATTGATTTCAATGATAAAGATGTTCAAACAGATCTAACTATGGGAGGAATTTACCACGCCAATCTTATGGAACCCTATGTGGCATAACACTTGATTGAAAGTAGTAAAGACTTCACAAAACGATTTTATCATCACAATCTCACGAAACCCTATGTGGCATAACACTTGATTGCAATGATAAAAGATTGACAAGACATAAAGAATCCACCATCACAATTGCATGAAACCCTATGTGGCATAACAATTCATCGAAATAGTGAAGACACATGAACAAATACCAAAAGAGCAATATTGAGGGCAAGGTAGGCGCAGCATATATTTCTCTCTCAAGCAAAAGTTATTTACAAATGAGCAAAAGCTCTTATTTATATACATCAAGGTGTAGGGAACCCTAAAATCACCTTGTGTCATCTATAGTTCCTGCAATGCATGCAAGCAATGCGCCAAACCCTAATTAAGTAAACTATACAGTCAACTGGGAAACTACCCTCAGTTTGACTGAAACATCTAATCTAAAAATGGACAATTGTGCGAGCATGCACGTCCTTATTGAACACAAGTTAACTGGAAGACTATCATCAGTTAACGTAAAACCCTAAATAAAACTCCAAGTAAACAAGATGAATCTCGGAATAGACATGCATGAGGTGAGACATTGCCAGTTAACTTGAAAGGGTAACGCCAAGTTAACTCCTGTGTATAATGTCTATCCTGAGAGGTGAGAAACTGAAGTCTACTGGTTGTGATCTCGAGCAACCAATCCCTCAACGAGGCTGTCAACTGCACCAGCATTTGAATGTCAGCAACTTGAGCAATCTTTGCAATCTTTGCACACTCAACCAGCATTTCATTGACTGGTAACATTGGCGGCTCCGTAACTGAAGTGATGGCGACTATCTCTTCTGCAGCTTGATACAAATCGGTGTCAGCTTTTCTGATGAAGTCATGAATTAAGACCGATTTGGTCTTGAATTCAGTCTGTGTGTACTGTACTCTGAAAAACTCGCCTATTGACTGTGAACTTGACTATGTTCTGACAAGATTTCTGGAAAGCTAAAAATAGCCTGCGAGAGTTAAAAAAATAGTCTTCGAAGGTATTTTCGAAAAATCGAGATATGGTTTTAATAAGAAAAGTTACAAGACAACCCGAGAGAAAGTTAGATTTCGCGAAAATTCAACTTCTACTTGATGGTACAAAGATTTTCCTTGAGAAAATTAGTAACTCAAGAGCGAGCGTTAGGAAGTTAAAATTAGTGATGAAAAATCAAGCATGCGTTTTTAATAGAGGAAATTATATGAGAATGATCAGTCTGAGACTTGCCAAATTACCAATTTCGGGGAACATCACGGAGAATGAAATATGAAGGGTGAGAATCAAGGAGTAAAAAGACGTTTTTTGTATGCTCTCCTTCTGTGAAAATCGCTCAAGATTTCTTTGAATTGCTGAGAACTGTGAACTTTAACCTGCAAAAGAATGTGATTGGAGAAATCGCCTTTGCAAATAGATGAGAAATCTGCCTTTGTTTGAGAAATACGAATCTCCCTTGAAAATACGCCTTGTGAATGAAGAAAAGCGAATTTTGCTTGAAAATACGCCTTTGCCTTGAAGAAAAACGAATTTTGCTTCAAAATTATGAATTTCCTTTGACAAAATTTGCCTTTGAGAATTACGATTTTCCCTTTGAAGAAAATATGAATCTCATTGAAAAATACGAATTCTCTTGAAAATATGAATGATAAATGAAGAAGGCGCCATGCTTAAAGAAGATGAAATTCGCATTAATCTGACAACTGCAAGAATTCAAAACCCTGACAATAATAGAAGTCCTCTGATTGGTTGCCCTTCAGTTACACTGCCACTGACTGGAAGCTCAAATAATAATAAAATATTTATTATCATGCAATTAGCAAGGGTGCTAAAAATAGAAAATTGCTATTTATAAATAAGCAAATTTGGAACTTCAGTTGACAACCCGGGTGAAGCTCTGAGATTCATCGTGAGACTTCAACGATTCCGAAAAGTCATCTTTTGAGCACATAGGCGTCCATTTGCTCAAGATACTCCATTTTTTACTAACTCCCTATTTAATAGCTGACAGCACTATTACGACTGGCCAACTTCGACACTGATTTCCGGATGACCGGGTGATGCTGAGACTGATATGAGATATTCATCGGAAAGCCTACTGAACAAGGAAGAAATGTCTGCTGGGAGACACTACTGTAAAATCCATCGTTTAACCCCTTGAAAAATTAAGCACACCTGATTAAATTGCTTTACGGGTTCCAGACTTAGCCATTTTCCTAAACTGCCATCTGACACTTCAAACGGCTGCTGACGGTGAACGGTGAACCCTGCTGATACGAGACGAAGCTCACGGCATGACTGGAGATATTCTGCATCCGATGACTGTATGCACGACAGCTAAAAGCTGTGTTAAGGGCCTCAAAAGGAAAAGCGCCCCTGGCTTTAGGTTGCACTTTTGTCATTTCGACGAAAATCAAACGTCATCAAAATACCCTACTTTAACGGCTGATATCTGGAGCTGGGATGACCCGTTTCAGGCATTATCTATTTTAACGGACAGCCAGGAGGGCCTACAAGAGAAGTCACTGGAGGCGACGAAGCAAGAAAACCGCTTCTAAGACCTCAAAAACTCTAGTGCGTATTTTAAATAAAATTACCGCTCCCAGACTTAGCCATTTTTCGAACGTCTTCTCTTTGCAGTATTACACTAAAGACCTCGCACGCACGAGCGACTGCCAAATGCTGAAGGCTGACGGCTATGCTCGTTGGGAAGATAAATTGATTACGCTCAATAGTCGTCAAGACTTGGCAGCGAGCGAGACTCATCGACCCGACCCTAAAAGGCTAAGCGCTAAGACTATAATGCTTGAAACCATTTGTTGGTTTGCAGGTAAGAATACTTTCGGTGAATCGCCCACGACCACGAAGACGTCAGGATCGACAAAGAGCTGAATGTTAGCGTTCTTGAGGAGCTAAGGCTAGAATACTGCGATGTCGTGAAGACTGCAATGCGCAAATTCTGGCATCACGGAGGGTCCTTTAAACCCGGCCAGCGACGTAACACCTTGGGCATAAGCGGGCTTCGAAAATGTAGAAAAACTCCATTTTAAAAAGAAATTTTGATTTCTTCGGTTGCCGCTTTGAACTTCGAGTTGGATGGCTAGCTTGATATCGTCGGATAAGCGGACTAGGCGTGAACAAATTAGTATTTGTCTTAGGCAACAAAGCCCGACAAGTTTTACCTGCCTTGAAATGAAGCCCTCGAGGCTAGAAGCGGCGCTTTTACTGAAACAAAATTTCCATCTCCTAAAATTTAGGGATTTTGACTTCTGTCGTCGTTTGCCGGAGCTGTGAGTCTCGGAATGCCTTGCTGGATAGCTCGACGGATAGCCAGGCTGATTCTGAAGAGATTGACTGTATGCTTGAACACTTCAGACAAGATCTTGACCTCCAAAAAACTGGGCGCCCCTGAGCTATACTTGCACTTTGAGGCTTTTCCTCTGAAAAATCTCCATGATTTGATCTCTGAAAACTCTGTCTCGATCATTGAAATGACCGTCTGCAATATGAAATGCCGTCATGAGATGCTCCTTCATCGTGAAAATCTTCATTTTGAGTCTCTGCTTCAGGTTCTGACCAATATAACTGACTTTGACTGACAAATATTGACAAAAACTCCATGCTTGACATTGCCCAAAAACGGTATTTTACAACATTTTAGCAAAGTTTAGACTTTAAATGCAAAATGCCTTAATGAAGCAAAAAATTTGGTTTGGGTACAACATTAGGCTCCGACTGGTGACCATGTCGGATACCTACGGCATAGGAGAACCTAAGAATCTCAGTGTTAAGTAGACCAGTGACTTATAATTGGGCATTGGAGTCGGATTTTCCCTATTTCACCTAAAACTTGGAATTTCCTAAAAACTTAACCTAAAAATCACCTAAAACAAGACTACTTAAATCACCTAAAACACGACAAAACGTCACGAAACGGGGAAATACAATACGACATTACGATAAAGCATAAAAATTACTTACAAAATATTTACAATGTCACTCCTCCCCCGGAGGGTTGAAGTGCTTAAGATATTGCCCGCTATAAGGAAGCGGGAAGAGCCTTCCATCTTGGTGTGAAAGAATATAAGTATTCTCTCCGGCTGATTCGTGAATCTGGAAGGGCCCCAACCATAAGGAATCAAATTTTCCATGCATTCCTTTTGGCTCATGCCTCTTGTCCCACAAAAGGACTTGATCTCCGACTTGAAAGTCTCGGTAACGAGCTTTCTTATCAAAAATTTTCTTCACTCTTTCTTGATGCTGAGTGATTTTATCAACAACCTCCGTCCTTTCTTCTTGAAGTTTCATCAGGAGCAAAATCCTCTTCTGAATAGGATCATTAAATTCTTCATCTTCTACTGCTGATGCCAACTGTAAAGCAGACAACTCCAATGTAATGGGCAGAATGGCTTCTGTGCCATACAAAAGTATAAAAGGCGAGGTGCCAATAGCTCTCTTAGGAGTTATATGATCAGCCCAAAGAGCGTCGTACAACTTAGTATGCCAAGCTCGCTGATTTGACTCAACCAACTTGCGTATAATTGTGACAATGTTCTTATTGGATGATTCGGCTTGTCCATTACCCTGAGGGTAATAATCTGATGAATGAGACAACATGATGCCGTGATCAAAACAAAAACTTAAAATCTCCTCTGACGAGAAGCAAGTAGCATTATCAGTCACAATTTTGCGAGGAACTCCGAAGCGAGAAATAATATTCTCCTTTAGAAAACTGCAAACCACTTCGGATGTAGCTCGTTTGGTAGGAATTGCCTCAACCCACTTAGTAAAATAATCTGTCGTTGTAAGGACATAAACATGCCCCTTGCTAGAACTTGGGTTGACAGGACCTACAAAATCAATACCCCACTGCTGAAATGGAGCATCAATGATAACTGGCCTGAGAGGAAAGGATGCCAATTTCACTTTACCAGCAAACTGCTGACATAACTGACATTTGTACACCCAATCATATGCGTCACGAAACATAGTTGGCCAATAGAACTGTGCTCGTAAGATCTTGAATGCAGTAACCCTCGATGAAAAGTGTCCTCCGCACGCTTGATTATGAAAAGCCTCTAACAACCTTCGCTGCTGATCTTTTCCGACACATAATAGGAAAGTTCCGTCAAGGCCACGCTTGTACAGAACGTTATTAACTAGCACAAAATTCTGTGCTTTCAATTTCAATGTTCTTTTCTGCTGTTTGTCCATGTGACGTGGACATTCTCCATATGCTGAATAATACCAAAGAGGTGTGTACCATTCTTCCGCAGAATTAACTAATAAGACCAAAGGTAGGTCTTCTTCAACTTCTTTATCTGAAACAAATCCACCATTGCTCTTGAACTTGCGATCTCCATCTTCCGCCAATAATCTGCAAAGACCTTGCCCGCGAACAAGCTTGGTCGGCTTAATCTCCAGATCATATTCTTGAACCCTCGCGATCCAATTTCCTCTTTT
>VDFB02359812.1:0-19931 GCA_007258455.2 Sequoia sempervirens
GGTGTTTCTTTGTAAAAGAGGCATATTTGAGCCTAACTCCAGTGTAACAACCAATTTTAAGTGATGATGGTCTGAAACAAGTATATGTATAATTTGGATATGTTAAAATAGAGGATAAAAGGTATTTAGAAAGGTGAATGGTTTCTGGTTTTTTTTCCTTCTCTAAAAGATATGGCCAATTTGTACTAATTGGAATGCTACAAAGGAATAGCAGTGGATTGGTGAGTTGAATACCAAATTGAAGTTTTTGTGAATGAAAGATTATTTGAATTAGCTTTAATTGTGATTATTGAAGGTTTTCTTCCCTACTCTGCATCAATAGGGGATCCAATAAAACACATTCGATAATTTAACATATAATGTATGGAAGTCTCATATGATCCTACCTATTTGATGAGACTATTCCTATGAAGCCTCAAGTGGTAGAGATGAAAGGTGAGTTGCAAAGAAAAGTGGGTAGATTTGATGACACAAGGAGAGTAAAGAAGAAGGCAGGGTTTTATAAGGTGGGTTTATAAGGTACAAGGAGGTGTGGCTACAGGTAAGAAAGTCTTTTTGAAATAATTTCCAAATGAAGCACAAATGAAGGATCATACATCAAGAGTGAAGCAACCAATCCAAAGAAGGAACCGGTTAAAGGGCAGAGACAATACAAGTTTCCAATTCTTGACCCACTAGAAAGGCTCACCATATGAAGATGCGGGTTGGAAAGCATTAAAGGATAAGAGGTAGCATGTTTTTGATTTTCCTTAAGGGACTTGAGGTCTTCTTTTAGATCGGGTGTATGGTGCAAAGGAACCATGATAGTTCAAATTTGCAAGTTTTGTAAATAAGGTCCTATGGGGGAGTTTTGGTGTCTAGAGTCTTTTATATTGCAAATAAGTTCATAATAGACCATCTAATATGTATTTAGTTGTGTTTGGTTGGTTTAGAGTTCTTATAATCATATTTTTCAATATTTCCAAATGTTGTCATGTTCAAAATACAAAACAAATGCAAACTTGGAAGACCAACGGTCAGAAGTTCAAAAGTTGGTTTTTGTTGGTTGAGTCAATTTTTTTTGTGTCTAAGAGTTTAAAAATCCTATACAATTCAAGGCAAGATGTTGGATACTTTTAGTGAATATTAAAACAATAAAATTCCCTGATTTCCTTGTAATTTATGTGTATTTCATTCAAACTTTGCAGTTGCAGTCTGTTGTATGGGTATGTACTGAAGGGAATTGAGAAAGGATGTTTTGAATTGGATAGGGAATTGAATTAAGAGAATTTTTACTTTTGAATGATCTGGTTTCATTAAGTTTCAGGGATTTGGTGACCAATTTTCTGTAGGTGGGTTTGTATAGTCAGTTTTGAGGGTTTCTAAGCTTTTAAAATGGATTAAACACCCATTCCACCATTGGTTTTTTTTGTACCTTGGTGGAATGGGTTCCCAAGTGTAGTCTTATATGTGGATGGAGGTTTAAAGAGCAGAGGAGGCCATTTAATGGATTTTGTGTGTGATTCCCTAGTTAGGTTTTCATTGATTTTTGGTGCAAGGTTGATGGCTAAATGATGGAGTGTGCATAAAATGTAGTGTTAAAGATAGGGAGATGGTGATAATAACATAGGTAGACCCTAAATAAGATGTTTGAAGTGTTGGTAGAATGATTGAAGGTTTGAAATGCATATTTTCAATAAACCCCGTGAAAACTTAGCCTAACAAGCCTAAATAAGGGTTTGGCATTTTGATGTCTTTATGGGCATATCTATTGTTGAAAGTTATGGATGTTGAATGTTTTCAGCCTGGTAAAGTACTATCCATGGAATTTTTGGGTTGGGAGAGAGTTTAAGTGAATGTTTCTTTGTAAAAGTGGGTTAATTATGCCCCTATTCAGTGTACCAGTCTAATTTAAGAGGTGTTGTTCCAAAGTAAGTATATGTGGTTTTGAGATATGTCAAAGGAAAGGATAATGGGTGTCTAAAACACCTTTTGGTTTCTAGGTTTGAGGTGTTTTTTTTAAGTTTTGCACAAATTTCTCTATTGGTAATGCTACAAGGAGATTGTGAAGGTATGATGAAATAAGGTGAAGTTAGGGTATTGTGATTGGAATAATTGTTTGAAATTGATCTAACTGAGTTTGTGGAAGGTTTTTCTCCCTTCTCTACATCAAGGCAGCATCATATTTGTTCTTGAATGTAATTCTCCTAAGAATCTAGCTTTCCAAATAGATAAATGAACGTAGTGAATGACATGCTATGTAATTCATAAACAAAAAACTATTCTTTGTTGATGAGCATGTTGCTTTTGTAGGTGGAAATCTACATAATTGTAGTCATCGGATATGTTTTTCATTGGATAGATATTTATGTAGCACATATTTCATTTAAAATCATGAAGATGAAGAAACAAAAGCAATTATTTTGGCTTACAGGGTATGCAAGGAAGTGTTAGAAATTTTGTGGCATTTGTTATGACTTTAAAATTCATGGAATTTTCCAAGAAATTAAAAGTTATGTTGTTTGCCATGGATTTTATAGCATTTATGACTACATACCTTGCAGACCAAAAGTGCTTTGGTGTGAATGCATCAAATTTTCAACATGGTTATTATTTCGATTGCATGTGGTGTATACATCTACTTCAGCATGGGTGCTCCAAAAATTATGTTCATCCTTTCCAATTAGATAATGCTACCATATCAATAAATAGATTCAATGAACCAATTATAAATACCATTAATTATTTTCAGTTTCACATTGTCTTTATTGGTTTTACACCTATACTTAGTTACTTTTAATGCTTCCTTTTTTATCCCAATAGCTTGAGTAGAATATCTTTTTTGAAGTCAAATAAATTCTATTTTCCATGGATTTCATAAAATTTCTAACTACATACCCTACAGACCAAGAGTACTTTGGTGTGCATGCGTCGTATTTTCAACATGGTGATTATTTTGATTGCACGTTGTGCGTATACGTCTACTTTAGTACGGGTGCTCCAAAAAATATGTTCGTCACTCCCAACTATATAATGCTACCATATCAATAAATAGATTCAATGAACCAATTGTAAATACCATTAATTATTTTTAGATTCATGTTGTCTTTATTGGTTTTGCACATATACTTAGTTACTTTTAATGATTCCTTTTTTATTTGAATATCTTGAGTATAATATCTTTTTGAAGTTGAATAAATCATTGTTTCCCCAAAAAACAAGGCATACCTTTTAATTCAATTATTCTAAAAATGCAAAATGTGTGTGTTGTGTCATCACATTCTTCTTCGTGTGTGCTTTGTTTATTCATTTTCCATCAAATATTGTGTAAGTTAGTCTTCAATTGTACTATGCACATCTTTCCTCTCTAAGAGCTATTTGTTCTCATTCCATTTGATCATCCATTTATTATTTTGGTTTAACTAATTCCTTCTAATTTTGTTCATACAACAATTATAGAACATCTTTTTACTAGAATGAATCAATGAAAATCTAATATTTTTTACTTTCAATTTCCTTGTAACGGACTAATTTTGAATCCTTTCTACTTGTGACCACTTTATTATACTAATACTAACCGATAAACTGTATGGATAATAATGCTTCTATTTACAAAATTATGGACTAAATATTATTTATAAAAAAGTATTCTTATATTAAAGATCTTTCTTTTTTGAAAAAAATCATTAGTAATGACCATCATAAGTAATATTCAAATAAAATAAAATCACAACAAATAACATGGAAGTAATAAATTAGCTAGTACCACACAAGCATTGCAACAAATATGCCATACCTAAATTTTTCAATAATAGTAATTAAAGGGATCACTAATAACTCTTTAAAAAATGAGAAATCTTTCATGTTCCATACTTCTTATAAATATTATTTAATCCAGAACTTGAAGTTTGCCATGTATTAGCATCCATAGCTATCTTAAGATATTAAATAATAATCAATCAATTGATTGATTAACCTAGACAAAAACATCAAATATAGATGTGCATCTAGGCCTAACAACTATTAAACTAAAATACATATAAATTTATATCATACCTTAAATTTTGGAGAGAAATTATTATTAGTAACAATTTAACTAATTATTTAAAATTTAAAATTGTATTTAATTTTCCAAATGTAATTTATTAAGAATTTTTTTATTAAAAAATCATTCTTGTAAGATTATTAATTAAAATCATTTAAAAAAAATTATTGTTATTAAAATTATTAAATATTCCATATTAATAAGAAAAAAAGTTATTGATGTTTAATTGCTTAATATTGCAATTCATAATCAATTTCCAACTAAAAAATATTGATGTGGAAAAGCAAAGATCAATTTTTCGTTCTATGCAAATGGTTCTTAATCTCCCATGCATTATGTTATCTTAAAATAATTAAATAATAATCAATCAATTCATTGATTAACCTAGACAAAAATATCAAAGATAAATTTTCTCTTTTATGCAAATGGTTGTTAATTTGACATGCATTGCCTTATCTTAAGATAATTAAATAATAATTAATTGATTGATTGATTAACCTACACAAAAAATGTCAAATATAGATGTGCATCTACAACTATCAACTATTAAACTAAAATGAGTATAAAATTATATCATACCTTAAATTTTGAAGAGAAATTATTATTATTGACAAAACTAATTATTTGAAAATTTAAATTGTATTTAATTTACCAAATGTTATTTATTAAGGAAAAAATTATTAAAAAATTATTCTCCTAATATTATTAATTAAAATCAATTTAAAAGAATTATTGTAATTAAAATTATTGATGATTAATTGCTTGAGATTGCAATTAATAGATACATTGCAAATAATCAAGATGACCTACTGTTTTATTTTATATTTTTTTAATCAATTTCCAACTAAAAATAATTGATGTGGAAATGCAAAGATCAATTTCCCTTTTTATGCAAATGGTTCTTAATCTCTCATGCATTGCCTGTCAACTAATAAATAGTTTCTTCACCAAATTTAAGTGCTTTATAACATCTTCAAGTTACGTAAGTCAAATTTATATATTTTAATGCACACATAGCTTTGTTTTAATTGATCTATCCATCTAATTATCCATAAAAATATATAAATTGATTTTCAAACATCTATGTTCATTACAATTTACTCAACGAATCTTATCCGTGGTAAAATCCAAAGTCATAATATCCACCTCCTACTATAAACTAATGTTGTGTTATTCCATGTTGAATTCTTAACATGCCTTGCCTCTCTTGGCTCATTCAAACAATTGCAATTATTTCTCAATATTTATACTACACATTGCATTACAAAAACAAGTTTCTTCCTTTCTTCCCATTGAATAGCCAATTGTAGTGAAGCGCTATCGGTTGATCGTTGCATGCATGTGCATGTGATTACTATTGATATATTTATTTTTATATAATGATTGTTGTATAAGTGGTGTGATCTTATATAAAAGTTGGCATATAGTATATTTTTTTAATTTTTCTATTTGTACTTATCTTTAAGTTTTAGGCTTGATCTTTAGTAATACTTATTTATTATTCAAGTTTAAATTTTTAGTTATGAAAATAATATAGTTCAATTATATGATTTGCAAAAATAAAGATCAAATTTTTGAAATTCAAATTCAAATTTGAGGTTGAATTGACCCCTTCCTAGTCAGCAATTGTGTGTCTACTTAAACATGAAAATTTTCATGCACCTTGTAGAGTTGCATTTAAAGACTGGCCCTAATTCACTTTTATGTTATCTATAAGGTAACTTAGAACTCACACTACAACTCACATAATCATTCAATGAACATTCCTAAGGAATCTATGTGTAATTACTATTAATCAATTCAAAATAATTGTTAAATTGTATTTAGAGATTTAACTAAGGGAGAATCATCCTACTCTTGCAAACTCCAAAATTATGTTGTAGATGCAATTTAAAGGCATTGAGATGAGAAAAATCTACCTATGTTAGAATTAACAAAGTTTAATTCCACATGGAGGGTTCATATCTATGAGCTAAGCTTAGATCTATATTAATGAAGATCAAATCCATAGTCACAAACGTGAATCAAATATGTCAATAAAGATCTTAGGTCACTAAAATTTTATCAAATTGAGAGGACATCTTTCACATGACATCTACCCCAAAGTTCAAATCTAAGTAGCTTTATTTTATTATTTTATTATTTTATTATTTTATTATTTATCATTGCAAATTTACTTTAGATAGTTTTAGTCACATCTCATTATCATATAGTTGATTGTCATTCATTACTTGATTAATTTACTTACCCTAAGATCTTTTAAAGGGTTATTTATTTTCCTTTTCATTTTCATGAACCTATTTAATATTATACATCCTTAGGGTTGTTTTCTTATTTTTATATTTTAGATATAAGATGTTACTATTTTGAGCTATATACTACCCCCAATACCCTTGGTCTATTACCTTTTAACCTTTAGGGTGTAGTAGTTGTGTTTGTAGACACTAAAATTAATCCCCTAAAAATCAACATCAATTTATCAAGTAACATCCTACATTAATTATAATTTCATCTTAATTATTATTTATGTATTAATAATAATTTCCATTCTCTAATTATTCTTTATCTATTTTTAATTAAGTAATATTTTACTATTTAATTGAATTTGAGCTAATTATCAACTCAACAATTATATTTGTCTCTATAGTCTTCATTAGGAAACAAAATTTCTATATCCAATGTTTTAGTCGACTCTTTCTTCCATTTAGAAATTTTTTCTTCCCTCAGTCAACTCAATTTGTAAATAGAAACTTAGTGTTCGCATTTATCCAAATATAAAATTAAACAATTCATTATTATTTTTCATCAATTCAAAATGGAAAATTTATAATTTTGGTTATGTTGACTATTCAATTAATTTACTTAACTAAAAGTCTTTATTCTCATCCTCATCTGTTTATTTTGATTTTCATTGAAAAACTATGAGGTTTTCAATAGAATTGATAAAGTAGAAATTTAATTTAATTTCAATTTATGTTTTTGAGTCTTTCTAATTTCTTATTTTCTTATTTTTCTTATATTGTTTATCTCAAAGTATCATTGATACCATAACCTCCCATTAAGAAGAAGATTATGTCCATGTCCTACTATGGGATCACATTCATCTAATCAAGATATCACTACTAGCTCAATGTATGTTAATCATAATGAATATTTTAATTTTTATAATGGTAAATATGTGAATAAGTAAGAGCTAAGCCAATTGAATCAAATCTACCATAACCATCCCATTGAGTTCTCTTTAAAATGCATGCCTACCCTTGATTATTTTTAAATATTGATTGTCTTCCTCATCTAAGAGTTCACTATTGGTCATTCCTCCCTTAGTTATCATTATATGAGTAGGATCGAAAATATCCATTGCCTCAATGGTGGTATGTTGTTTATAGAGTGGTTTTGACAAAATCTTCATTTTGGACCTATATTTAGTTCAAAGAATAAAATTGACCAACCTAAGCTTAAATACCTTCTTATTTTAGTAATGAAATACCTAGAAAAATCAAAGGATGGTGAGATATAAATTATCCCCACATATTGAATGATGGTGGGTAAAAGTACAAAGTTGTGTTACACTTTCAACCAAATTATTAGCATGAGTTAATTTAATAATTTTCAACTAAAAAATAATTTTGGTCAAGCATATGATCTAGTTAGATCCATTATAGCTAAGTTAGACATGGCAAAGTTCAAAGCTAAGTAGCTTTATTTTATTATTTTATTATTTATCATTGCAAATTTACTTTAGATAGTTTTAGTTCCATCTCATTATCATATAGTTGATTGCCATTCATTACTTGATTAATTTATTTACCCTAAGATCTTTTAAAAGGTTATTTATTTTCCTTTTCATTTTCATGAACCTATTTAATATTATACATCCTTAGGGTTGTTTTCTTATTTTTATATTTTAGATATAAGATGTTACTATTTTGAGCTATATATTACCCCCAATACCCTTGGTCTATTACCTTTTAACCTTTAGGGTGTAGCATGTTGTGTTTGTAGACACTGAAATTAATCCCCTAAAAATCAACATCAATTTATCAAGTAACATCCTACATTAATTATAATTTCATCTTAATTATTATTTATTTATTAATAATCATTCCATTCTCTAATTATTCTTTATCTATTTAATTAAGTAATATTTTACTATTTAATTGAATTTGAGCTAATTATCAACTCAACAATTATATTTTTGTCTCTATAGTCTTCATTAGGAAACAAAATTTCTATATCCAATGCTTTAGTCAACTCTTTCTTCCATCAAGTTAACATTTTCTTCCATTTAGAAATTTCTTCTTCCTTCAGTCAACTCAATTTGCAAATAGAAACTTAGTGTTTGCATTTATCCAAATATAAAATTAAACAATTCATTATTATTTTTCATCAATTCAGAATGGAAAATTTCTAATTTTGGTTATGTTGACTATTCAATTAATTTACTTAACTAAAAGTCTTTATTCTCATCCTCATCTGTTTATTTTGATTTTCATTGAAAAACTATGAGGTTTTCAATGGGATTGATAAAGTAGAAATTTAATTTAATTTCAATTTATGTTTTTGAGTCTTTCTAATTTCTTATTTTCTTATTTTTCTTATATTGTTTATCTCAAAGTATCATTGATACCATAACCTCCCATTAAGAAGAAGATTATATCCATGTCCTACTATGGGATCACATTCATCTAATCAAGATATCACTACTAGTTCAATGTATGTTAATCATAATGAATATTTTAATTTTTATAATGGTAAATATGTGAATAAGTAAGAGCTAAGCCAATTGAATCAAATCTACCATAACCATCCCATCGAGTTCTCTTTAAAATACATACCTACCCTTGATTATTTTTAAATATTGATTGTCTTCCTCATATAAGATTTCACTATTGGTCATTCCTCCCTTAGTTATCATTATATGAGTAGGCTCAAAAATATCCATTGCCTCAATGGTGGTATGTTGTTTATAGAGTGGTTTTGACAAAATCTTCATTTTGGACCTATATTTAGTTCTAAGAATAAGAGTGACCAACCTAAGCATAAATACCTTCTTATTTTAGTAATGAAATACCTAGAAAAATCAAAGGATGGTGAGATATAAATTATCCCAACATATTGAATGATGGTGGGTAAAAGTACAAAGTTGTGTTACACTTTCAACCAAATTATTAGCATGAGTGAATTTAATAATTTTCAACTAAAAAATAATTTTGGTCAAACATATGATCTAGTTAGATCCATTATAGCTAAGTTAGACATGGCCATAACTTTTTCAATTGAAAATATTCACTAAATGCATATGTAGCACCACTTTGAGGCCAATTTACTAGAAAATTAAAATTATTCAAAAAACTTGATGTTTCAAAAAATCTTACCCATGATGTAAATAACATTTTTAAAATATAAAAATACCCTTTAGTAGATTTATATCTATAATTTTTAAAAACATATATATTTTAATAGTCTAATTATTATATTTTTTATTATTTTAATTAAGAGTATGTTATCAACACCAAAACACCAAAATATAATGTTGATTATCTAGAAAAAATGCTAAAATTTATTAATAAAATTAAAATATATATATGATGCACTAACTAAAAAAATCTATGTCAACATGGTATATTTTATGTTTTATTTTGGATAAAGATTTAAGACAAAAGTTGACGTCACTTGGAAACAAATGCATTTTCAATACACACACATTTTAAAATTTATATAAAAAATATATTTATCAAAATTGAGTAAAAATAAATCCATGCACTAAATTTTAACGTTATAAATACACAAAAAAATTAAAGGAAAAATAATAAAATTTACTATATAAAAAGCAACGTTGCATCTAACTTCATTTTTAAACATATTATATTGTCCATTTTGAAAAAATCTATTATCAAATCACTTTCTAATTTTCTAAAAAAGCACAAACATAAAATACATTTTGTAAAAAACTATAATTAAATCACTTTCTAATTTTCTAAAAAATCACAAACATAAAATACGTATTTTATCATTTACATCACTTTAAGAGTCAAAACACAAATATCACTTTTTAGTGATTCAAATTAAAATTTTGGATCGACATTGTCCATTTCCTATAAAAGTGTGACACAACTTTATACTTTTATCCTGAGGATATTTAGACATGCATATAAGGTAAGGGAAGGGTCCTTTATAATTTCTATCATTTTATCCATCCAATTAAATGGCTTTTTTTCTGTGTTCATAACTTAACCTCATGGAGTATTTAATCTTTTTAGGTATCACCATAGTACTCACACTAGAATCTATCATATAGTTATGCAATATCTTCTTTCCAATTATCAATATTAAATAAAATGACATATTGTTAGATTTAATTATCTCGAATCTAAAATTATTAATATGGGCCTTCATTGTCCCACCACCTTTGCCTAATATTAGTGGCTTGACTAGCCACTTTAGCTTAATATTCATGTTTCATTAGATATTCATAAAGTAAATTCTTCTACCCAAGGATAGAAATAATATCCCATAGTGAACTAATAGTATTTATTTTCTTTACTTGTTCTACCACGTTGAGTATGGGCCAAAAATTTGAGCTTTAGTGGCCATAACCCTAATGGTATTGATATCTTGGTCTTTAAATTATAACATTATACATGTCCTTGTAAATTACGCTAGGGAAACCTTGAGCTCTTTATTGAGCTTAGTATTTTTCCTTCGTAACATCGCGTTAGAATTTTGGGCCGCTAGTACTTTACGAAACACAGCTTATTCATTATTCCACCTCTAGATTTTTTTCCATTCTGTTCTTTGATCTTGTAAAATAGTTAGAAGGCATCACATGGTGGTATTATCCATGTAATTATTCTATTTGATAACTATATACCATATCATATTGTGTGGTCTTTGTCAAAATGGTATAGGTATAAGCATAATTTGGTTTGATGTCGAAGTGTGTATTTTTCTTGGACCATACTGGTCTATTTGGTTAGTATCATGGCATCTTCCCTTGATTATTTTGATATGTAGGACTAGTATATAAATATCTTAATGCCTCTTTAATTTGATAGCATCATTTAAAAAACTTTATAATACCTTCATATGATATTTTTCTATGGTTTTCTAAGATATTGGATTTTAAGAAATTGGATCCTAAGTAGATGGATAAACATATATTAAAGGGGGAATTTGATGATTTATTTATAAGGAAGATTAATTGATCTTTGGGGACTCTTCCTATAATATTCTTGAGAATTTTTGAAGTATCGGTATAGGAGGTCTAGGAGGGAGCCTCCCCCATATATATCAAACAATTTTTTTCTCTAATTTCCACTTTATAAGTTGTGGGAAGGATTTTTCCTCCTAACAATTAAACTATTATAGAAATACCTTAGAAGTTAGAACCATTCCTATGAAAAAAGAAAATATTTGGACATTGGAGATGGCACACACATTTCTTTCATATGTGTCTCATGCTAGGGCTTTCATGCCCTATTCGCGGCCTATGAAGGCTTCTCTCTTCCTTCTTGTGGCCTACACAAGGGTGTGTAATGTAATGTTAGAACCTTTTGTTTGTTGTGGGAGCTTTGGGGGATGTGGGTCCCTCTTCTTCTCTACAATTTTTTTCCTTTTGGCTTTTGGAGTGGGATGTTTAGGTGTATAGGTAGGTTCTTTTTATTTATTTTTGCAGGAATCTTGTGCTTTCTTCTTGGTGGATGGGTTCGATAGGAGGACCAAGTTTTAAGTTTGATATCCCATTTGAGGAGGTTTTCTCTAGAAATGATCTAGCCTTGTCTACATATGCCAACATGATCCATTTTTTGAATAGATACATGAGTAGAGAGGATTTGGCTCATAATGGTGGGTCTTGTATCCAAAAAATTAATAATTGTATGGCATGAAGCCAAAATCACCCAATTTTAGTTATTCAACTAGAGTATTTTGAAGAAGATGTTAGTTATTTGTCTAGAAATTCCTTGATCTACAAGTTTATGTGAATTTGCTTTTCTCTCCCCATTTTGGAATCATGGGCACGCTAGACCTAGAACCCCTAGGGTGAATTGGAGATTATGGCAGTGGCTAATAATTATTTTCTAGTGGTCTTCAATTGTCTAGATGATCATAATAAGGCCTTTGAGGGAGAGCCTTATTTTTATAACTAATTTGGTTTATTTATCAAACCATGGCATATTGCCTTTAATACTATGGAGGAGATCCCATCACATGTTCCAGACTAGGTTATGCTTTTATGGTTACCATTAGAATTTTGGAGGAATGATATCTTCAATATAATTGATCTGCTGCTTGGCAAGCTAGTGGGCCCATTGCAATAAACCCTAGATAAAAAAAGGTAATTTATTTTGCTTGTATTTGCATTGAAATTGATTTAAATACACCCTTGCAATACTCCTTGGAAATTCATCTTGGATCATCCTCTTAGACCCAACAACTTTATTATGAGGCACTTCCATATTGATTTTGGATTTACCTTGAATATGGATAGTTGTACCAAAAATACCTTAGGGTCACCCCTATAGGATGCCCTTCTAATATATTATCACATAAATGGGTCTAATATGGACAAAGGGAAATCCCTAATGGTGGTGGAGGAAAGGAAAGATGATGGATTTTCTAACCATTTCAATGTGTTGGGAGACTTTGACCTATCTGAGGTAAATCCAAATGTGTTTCTCTTTGATGGAAGAAATTAGGGAGCAGCCCAAGAGTTCACTAGAGAGGATGGCATTCAAAGTGTCTAGTAAGGGGATTTATTTGAAGCATAGATGGAAATAAGCCTGGGTATTGGGGATCCTTGTGCCTTCACAATGAGAGAAAATGTTGAGAGAGATGTTGGATCAGCTAAAGTTGTGTAGCCTATTTTGATTGAGAAAGGGGGTCTAGATTTTGGAAAATGGGTTAGATTTTCTACCTCTCCTCCCTATGAAGTTGCAACCAAAGAACCTAATGAGGGGAGCTTCAAATAAGCTTCCCAAGATAGAGTAAAAGAAAGATCAAGATAAAATCAAATAAATGGGCAAGGCTTTAGTGGAATCAAGTTTAGACAAAACCATTGACTCCCACTTCTCCAACTCTCAAAAATGATTGTCCTCTCTTAGAATGTAAGGGGCCTAAATAATGTCCCTAGAAAAAAAGATGTTTTTGAGTTGATTAGAAATCATTTACTAGATATTATCCTTTTATAGGAGACTAATTTATTTATATAAATGATGTACAGGTTGACTTCAAATTTGTGGTGGGGTAGTTAGTGCCAGTATATTGGGGCTCAGGGAATGTTGGAGGGGTTTCTTGCCTATACAACCCACTAACGGTTACCCTCTCTAGTGGATTTCAAGAAGATTCTCAATATCTGGAGCAGCCAATTAGTTTTGAAACTAGAGGGGGTCTTCTACTCTCCAATTTTAATTCTCCAACAAATATTCTTGGAAAAACTAGTCTTTCAACCCATATCTAGTATATTCAATCATTGAATGCTTTATACTAATGGATCTTGGATGGAGACTTCAATGTTATTATTAGTTTGGAGGAAAAGGGTGGAGGTTTGTAAAGGCTCAAAACTTCATCCATACAACTAAAGGATAACATTGATACCATGAATTTTTTTGGCATCAGACGAGTAGTGGTGTGTTTACCTAGAATAATAGTCCAAATAAGGTATAGAAGCTACCTCTAAGAGGTTCAACATATTTTTGGTATCTAGTTTTTGGGTTGGCAACAACTAATCTATTCGCTCTAAGATGTTAAAGTGGAAAGGGTCTGACCATTGGCCTATGAAACTTTCAACTATCCTAATGGGAGCCACAAAGAACCCATCCTTTAATTTTTAGCTTATGTGGCTTTGATATCCCTACTTGTAGGAGCTTATGAGTGGCTGGTGGAGTGGAGGTAGACCTCCCCATGACATGACTATTTATTATTTTGTAAAAAAATTATAATTTGTGAAATATAAACTCAAGAAATGGAATAGGCATAATTTTGGTAATATCTTTATGGCCAAGGAAAATTCTTAGTCTTATCAATCAATAGATTAGGGACCATCCACTTACGGGCTTGGATTCCCTTAAGAATGAAGCTATTAACTTGAAGGATCTTGAATAACAGGAGCTTCAAGAAGAGGTTTTTTGGAAACAAAAATATTCGATTGATTGGCTTCAAGAAGGAGATAAAAATATTGCTTTCTTCTTTAATCTTGTCAAGGAAAGAAGGCATGTGAAGAAGATATCTTCTCTTATGTCTACCTAGGGAGTCCAGTTATCTTATTTCCAATTTATCTCTATGGAGGCTACTCAGCATTATTCTTCTTTATTTAGGGAAGAATCAACTTCTATATGGAGGAGGAAAACCTTATTTTGTATTGCATCCCTCCCTTGATGTCATCTAAAACATGAATGAGAAGCTTATGCACCCCATTTCTTTAGATGAATTAGAGGAGATTGTGTTTCAAATAAAGAAAGAAAAATACCTTGGCCTTGATGGATTCTCAATGGAAGTAATTTTGGGAGATCCTAAAATTTGACCTTTTGGAGATGGTTCAAGAATCCTAGTGTAGCAAGAAAATGTTGAGAGTAATGAATTCTACTATTTTGGTTCTTATTATGAAAAGAAAAGGAGCTAATTCATTAAAAAAAATCAACCTTATAGCTCTCTACAATATGGTAAATACAATATTATTTTTAAGTTGATTATAGAACTTGGATTAAGTCATGGCACAATAATCTCATCTCTAAGGAATAGAGAGGTTTTGTGGTTGGTAGGAAAATATTAAATGGGACCTTGTTATAGCTTTTAAGTTTATTCATTCCATGGAAAACTCCAGAGAGAAAGCTATGTTCATCAAAATTGGCATGGCTAAAGCTTATGATCTAGTCAAGCACTGTGGTTGTTTCTCTAAAAAATTCTTCTTTCTTTTGGTTTTGGGGAAAAATGGGTTGATTGGGTTATGAGTTGTGTGAAGTCAACATCTTATTCTATCCTCATCAATATTGAGCTATCTGCTTTATTTGGCACCTTCCAAGCCCTCTAGCAGGGCGATCCTCTTTCGCCCTGTTTATTTATCATTATGACCAAAGGTTTAGGTAGATACATCAAGCATTAGGTGCGGCAAGGTTGCATTCAAGGATGGGGTTGGGGCAATGGTTTACCTCCTCAAACCCATCTTCTATTTGTGGATGATACAACCTTGATGGGGGTGACTATAATTAGGGAAGATACTAACATCAAGAAGGCATTAGACATCTATTTTGTGGCTTCGATTCAGCAAGTCAATTTTGAGGAAAAATCCTCTATCTTTTTATTTAACACATATTCTCTAATTCAACAGAGGGTTTCTCAAATCCTCATATTTCACATAGGTGATATCCCTTTGGTGTATCTTGGTATTCCTCTAGCTATGGGTTCCCTACCTAAAGGAAGTTGGAAAAAGGTGCTAGATAAGTTTCAAGAGAGGGTCAACCACTGGACCCATAAATGGTTTTCCTTTGTTGGGAGAGTTCTACTTTCGAAATCTATGGTCCAATCCCTCTCCATTTATAGGTGTATGATTTAGGTGGATCCTTTAAGTTTCATTAAGAATTTAGATGCTCTCTCAAGGAAATTCCTTTGGGCTAGTAGCTTAGCTTCATCAAAGTGGATCTTAGTAAACTGGGATACTATTTATAGGCCAATGTATGAAAGGGGGTTGGGTTCATCTCAAGTTAACCTTATCAAGTAGGCTCTAGAAGCTAAGCATTATTAGTGATGGTGCACCATCTAGAATCAATATTAGCTTAGATTATTTCCTCTAAGTACTTGAGGGGAGTTTTAAGTGAAGGTGTTCCTAGAATTGGCTTGTTTGGGAAAGGGTCTATGATTTGGGAAACTCTTAAAAAGGGAGCCATTTTAAAATCAAGTGGGGTCTATTTTGGATTTTTAATATGAGATTTGATGCCCTCTTTTAGTTTGATTCCCAGGATGGCTTCCCCCCAATTTCATGACTATGTATCCCCACCTTCAAGACCTTTTCAAGATATTCTTGGTGGTTGGGTGGTTGAGGGTTGAGGAAATCAAATGTGTTCAGCACCTAGGGCATGTTGATGGGTGGAAATGAAAGGACCCTATTGAATGGCCTCTAGGAAGATCTAATGTAGATCAAAAAGATCTTGAATCAGAGGGAAAGGGAACCCTTTTAGTTTTCACCTTAAGGTTTTACACCTTTGGACCTAATTTTAGTGTGTGGGAGGGATATATGGGAATGAAAGGATGTAAAGAGGTTTTGATAGATTTGAAACACCTTTGGACCTAATTTTAGTGTGTTGGAGGGATATATGGGAATGCAAGGATGTAAAGAGGTTTTGATAGATTTGAACAAGGTATAAGATTGACTTATGGTCGGATAGGTGAGTCAACCAGCCCTTAACCAAATCTAGAAATGAATTAATAATGAAATCTAATGATCTTATTGACTTAATATGAAAATTAATGGTTTGATGCTAATACAAAAAATCTAAGATGTTATAGAGGAAATCAAAAAATAGAAATAGAAAGGGAGGACATTGTTCAACTTTGGTATAAAATTTAGTTGAATTTGTTGGGATGATGATATAGGGGTGCCACTATCCTACTAGTTATTTTTCAAATCTATTTTTCCAATCCTTTTATGTTAGATCCATAATTTCCATCCCAAAATTATGGGCAGCTCGAGTGTAATGGGCTAAGCCCAGAAGTCCAAAAATAACAAAGATAAAAAGGCCATTTATCTACACTCCCCTCTCTCTCACTCTTCATCGAAATATTTTTCTCTCACACACCATCTCTCCCTCTATCTTTCTCTGTATTTATCTCTCCCCCTCTCTCCTTCTCTATCTCTCCCTCTCCTCTATCTCTCTCTCCCCCTCTCTATCTCTTTATATCTCTCACTATTTCTTATATCTATCTCCCTTTATTTTTATATTTCTTTAGCCTCCCTCTTTATTTATCTCTTCCCCTCCTCCCTCTCTATTTATCTCTTCCCCTCCTCTCTCTCTCCTCCGATATCTTTCTATCTCTTTCACAATTTCTTTATGTTTCTCTCATTCTCACTATTTATCTCTTTATCTCTCTCCCTCCCCATTTTTATATCTCTTTACAAATTTGTAACATGAAGGCAAGGTGGGAACAATGATTCACTCATCTGAATAGGATTATTAAGAACACACAAAGAATAGCCAACTAGAACAACAAATTGCATAGGTGAAACATGCATACAATAAACAATCAACTAGCCACTATATTTAACTAATATGAGCATTCACCATAATAATAGCATGAAACCCAAGTGGCATAACAATTCATTATTATAGAAAAAACTCGTGAACAGATACAAAATCAACAATATTTCAAGCAAGGTGGGCACAACATATATTACTTTCTCATGCAAAAGTTATGTACAAATGAGCAGTGCCAGCAGAGCCAAGAGGGTCTTTGTCATCCAAATTTATCCCCCATACATCAGCAGGGTCTGGAGTGATGTTAGGAGGAGGACCCCAACCATCATCAACATCTTTTTTCTCTTTATCTTCTTCCTCATGTCGGGGCGAGATTGCAAGTGCCATACGCGGGAATGCTTTATCAGTACTTGGCCACCTAGAGCTAGAAGCAGGAGGATCATCAAAGGGCCACCCACCACCATCGCCACTCCCTGAAGCACCGCCAAAAGGCCACCCCTAAGTAGCCTACGGCGGAGGAGAACAGTTTCGCTGAGGAGTGCGAGAATCCCGCCGAGGCAGGCGCTAGGAATGGGGATGTGCAAAGTCACTCCGCTATCGGCCCTTGGAGGGCCACGGCTGCAGGAAGAGGTGGGAGAAGTGGGGACCTAAGCAACAGTACAAGGGGCATTGCCCCAGTGGTCCAGAAGAACCTAGAGCTAAGCAACCTCAAGTGCAACTTTGTTAGCTTGCACTTGAACCTGTAGAAGCACATTAGAGAAAATCATAGCTTTAGCATAAAGAGAAACATGAATATCCATTTGAGAATGTGAAAAAATGCAAGCATTTCTGTCTTTCCAAATATTGAAGAGAATTTCCACCTTGAAAGTGTGCCAAAGTTGGGTGAATTTTGCAGGCATTTTGGGAGAATCTCCAAGCAACACCATATGCCAGGAGAAAGGTTTTGGCTGAAAGGGCCAAAAAAATTCATGAATTCAAGTCCAAAGATGTTGAGCTCTAGGACAAAACTAGAAAAGATGCTTAAAATTCTCAACTTGCCCATAAAAAGGGCAGTGAGGGTCCTGGACCCCCAAGTGAACCAATCAAGAGCCCATAGGCAAGCCTTGGAAAAGAATACACCAGGAAAAGTGGGAAAACTTCGGCTCAACACTTGCAGACCAAGTGGCAGCAAATATTTTATGCCAGACATGAGTGGGAGATTGAAGAAGCCACCTCTAGTTCAAACTCTGAATCATAGGAAAATGTGGTGAGAGCCACCTATAACCAAGTCGAGGCTTGTAGTTCCTGAAAGGGGTGTCTGGATACCACTTCCAGTCTTTCCACCAAGGTTTGGTCTCATGAATTCCAACCTTATGAAGCATTTCAGCAGGAATGGCATTCACTAGACCATCATAAGTAGCACGGTCCTGGTTATGAAGCCTGTACTGGGCACGAAAAGCATCCCACAACATGATACACATGGTGGGTCTAGAAAAAATTTGATGCAGGGTTCGAATACCCTTCTTTTGAAATTTGAGTACCTTAAGCCCTGGGGACTTAGCTAGCAGTTGACCATTGGTAGCAAAAAGAGGTGACCACCAATCATTATATTGGTTGAGAGAAATCCCATCTCAAAAACCAGAGCCAGCCCAACGGATCCAAGGTTTGACAACTTCCCAGGCCCGCCAGATGCTTTTGGCTACAAAATTTCCAACAATCTGGATTGGTTCATTCATGACTAGAAGGGTTTGAAATCCAATCCCCTTCCAGGAAGGTCTATGAACAAGGAAGCTAGATTAAATACTATGCCTAAGAATAATTTTCTAGGCCTTGTCCCTAGTAAGGGTATGAATAATCCATTTAACACACAGAGCGGTCCCTTGTTGTTGAGTAGAAAGAAGCCCAAGGCCTCCCAAATCTATGGGAAGACAACAGAATTCCCAAGCCACACGATGAAACCCTTTGTGAGTTTCAGAGGAGGCCCAAAGAAAATCACAAAGCAGCTTATCAAGCTTGGCATAGGCAGCTTTGGAGGGCACCCAGCAAGAAGAATAATAAACATGGGTGGCTACCAGAATTTTGGAACACACTTGGAATTTCCCTGCTAAAGAGAGGGGATTAGTAACCCAATAAGTAAGCTTATGCTCAACTCTAGAAAGCGACTTGCCAAAGTTCAGCTGGAGATGCCTAAAAGGCAAAGGGAATGCCCAAAAATCAAAAAACTTTTCCAAGCCCAATCCACTTCCAACCATACTATTGTAGCCACGACAGGGAGGGCAAGATAGATTGTCAGTAACACAAATTTTTATGCCACTGGATGGTAGAGTCAGAGGAAAGACAAACAAAAAGTATTAAGACACTCAAGAGCCGCTGCAATAGACTCTTCATCTTCCAGAAGGGTGAGGAATGAGTCATTAGAAAAATGGCCATTAACAAGCTAAGCCTGGGAATTGGGTAGAGAAATGCCCTTGACTTGCCGCTAGGAAACTGCATTGGCCAAAAGATAGCCAAAACCCTCAGCTGCAAACACATATAAAGAGGGGGTCAGCAGGCACCCTTTCTTGATGGAACGAAAGAGTCCAAAGGCAGAGGATTGACAACCATTGATGGTGATACAAGTTGAGGCATCCACAAAGAGCATTCAAACAGATTGAATGAAATTGGGCCCAAAACCCAAGGCTTGCAACGATCTCTAAGAAATAGCCCTTCAAAGATTGCTGCCTTTTAGCACTTTGGACTCT
>VDFB02359813.1:0-10375 GCA_007258455.2 Sequoia sempervirens
GAGGTTCCTGATAAAGGAAAATCAATGGTGGCTAAAGAAAGTGTTGAATTGATGTTAGAGGAGAGACCCACGTATCAACCACCCAAACATTTGAGGATTTATAAAAGGAGGAGGAAGATATCAAGTGAGGAAGGGAGTTCAATAGCCCCTGTTGTCTCTAAAGAGCCAAAGGTAGATCCTCCCAAGGATGCAACGTTAACTCCTACATAGGTCTATTTTCCTGTAATTGATCTTGATTCACCTCCTAAAATTCTCTCCCTCCTGAAAAAACACCTCAAAAGAAGTAGAGAATTGAAACAAAAAAGAGTGGTCAATTACTCTAACATAGAGGAAGAAGATATTTATGTCACCCCTGAGGAAATGCAGATAGGAATGTTTCCTCAGGAAGGTGTAGTTGGTTCAACTTGAGGATAGAGCATCTTCAGACTGGGGAAGCTTGACATTTGTGGAATGAATATTGTTGATGATTTGAGGGTAGAGGCTAGCAAATAATTCATGGAGGATGATTCATTCATTGAAACTTCTGCATTTCATTATTTTTGGTGGAAATCTAAAGTTGCAGATTATGTAGAGAAGGTGGCCATTGAAATGTTCTTGCACCCTAAATCACCTGAAAGTGTTATTGAGGCGAATGTAAGAACTATTATGAAAGATGAGTTCAGAAAGATCAATGCCCAGTAGAGCAGAGAAATTGTATAGAAGAGTGGTGTGTTGCTATTGAAAGATTGAAATATTGTTGATGCAATTGTTTTAGATGTAATTAGGAGGGATGAAAGACCTCTTGTACAAATGAAGGAAGAGCTAGAAATCACACTTTGAGGTTTATCTTTCAGTGAGAATTAGGATGCATTGGCTATATGGTCGTTGTCTCTAGCATCTAAGAAACCAGCCCTGGAAGATCCATCAGGGCTTAGTGGACAATTGCTTGTAAAAAGAGTTGTTGATACTCCAGCTTTGGAGGCTACAGATATGGTTGTTAATGTTTCTTGATCAACTGTAGAGGTTCTTACCTTGGAAAGAGATAAACTCATAGTTAAGTACATTGAACTCTAGAATGATTATGACAACAGCCAACAAAAAGTAGCCACACTAGAAACTGAGTTGGCATTCTATAAATAAAGAGAAGAATTACAGAAAGAACGAGGTCAACCTAGCTAAAGATACCGACCTTTAATTTCTCCATTGAAATTTTTGCATCCCTCATTTCATAGTTAGGCTCTAGTAGTAGTACCATACAATCGAGGAATCAATTGTAGAGTAAGAAATAAGTCGACCAAGCTCTATTTTATTTGATAGAGATCAATTGCTTCTACAAATGGGTATAGCAGAAATTGCTTTAAAAAGTTCAAGATTCAATGGATGATAACATATCAAAGGTTGTCTCCACTTCCTTAAAGCACCTGAAGGAGAAGATTCAGGATAGACTCATTAGCGTCAATGACAATTATGCTTTGATGGTGTGTGCGATGAGGTTGTCCCAAAAAGATAAGATGTTGGCCATATCAACTTTGAATAAATGGGTCCCAAGATTTGAGAGATTGAAGTTGATTTTAGTGGCAGCTTTCCAACATGAAGATAAGTACCTTATTGTACTTATAGTTTATAATTTTGTGTGTGAGTTGAGTGAAAAGAAGTTTATGGGATATGTAGCTCCACTGGAGTAGAAAATAAAAGAGTTGATAGCTCAGTACAACCACACTAATTTAGCACCTTTACCAGAGATTGAGGTGGCTAATTATGAAGTGAAACCATTGTAAATGTGGAAGAAAGAACTGGATGAGGTTATTGATTCTCAGGTTGGTAAAATTTGTAAAGAAGTTAATGTTGATGTCTTTAATAACACCCTAGGGAGGTTGACATTTATTATTAGCTTTCTAGAGGATTTCGATAAGGAACCCAATACAGTTGTAACCAAGTATTCCCCTTACAGGAAAGCCATGGACAAAATTATGGACTTTCACTAGCCATCGAAGGAAGAATATGAAGAATGGGGAAGGTTGTATGTTGGCAGGTGGTGCAGGAGCACCTTGGCTTAACTCCAATTTGTTGTGAACAATTTTTGGCTTGTACTGACCTTAGCCAAGTCGGGATGTTTGGTGTGTTTTCTTTAGACCTTAGAAGGTCTTGTTTGTGTGAAAATTTGGTCACTAGGACTTAGGACATCCTAGTTTGATCAAGGTTGTTAAATATTGCTTTGTTTAGCTTAAGACAGTATATGTTGGGATATGAAGCATTAAGTGTGTGCTAAACACATCCTCATTGTTCGAAGATGCTAATGGACAGTTAGGGAGGTGTTTGATTCAGAATCAAGGAGTTGGAGATCCTAAAATGAAGGGTGGTGGCGAAGTTGCAAGGATATTGCAAAATTGCATGCAACCTAACTGTTGGATTCCCTTAAAATCAGGGATGTGGAGTCGAGCAACTCCCCTTTAATCATGGTAAAGGCATCAAAATAGGTGAATGGCTCGTAGTTAGCAGGGAGTGATCATTGTAATCGAATTTTGGTGTGTGGAATACAAGACAATTAGCAGATTTCTATATTTTCTGTGTTTTTGCTTGAAAACCCCATGTGTTTTTGAGACAGTGATATCAAAGACTTTGTGTATACTGTGTTATCATTGTATTTGTGTTCTTAGCATAGGTTAGAGCATATTTCATCTGGTAATTAGGTAGATTAGATCATATTTGTTGTTTTGAGTGCATAGATTAGAGTGTAGAGAGTTATAGTTATTGTTTCTGAGCAGTGAATCTTTTCATGGCTCCCCCATAAACACTGACCACGGGTTTTCCCTGAAATTGGTGGAATATGGAGTGGGAGCCAGACCATTATACATATTTAATAGTAGGAAATCAAAAGAGCGAAGCAATGATTTTTAATTTCAAACCCTAGGCGAGCTGTGTCTGCCCGGTTAGAGGTTTGAGAGAGTAAAAGCTAAGAACTTAGGCAGGGGAATAGACTTTTGTATGGAATCTGTATGGTCTCAGAGAGGATTTACTCACATTTTAACAGGTTGAAAGGGTTGAGGCTTCAATCAATCCTTTGGAAGGAGATTTGCATCAAAGAACAGGGAAACCCTAGATATTAGGTCAATTAGCCCTCCTATCCAAGATTATAGGAATCACCTATACGGTACTGACAGAGACTTGACAACCTATGCAAGATTTAAAAGCCTGAAAAGGGTGTCAGGAAATGTGTTTTTTTTGCTAAGTTGTGTGGAGAATTTGGGCAGAAAAAGCCAAAGAGTGACTGGTAAGGGCTAGTAGAAACTAGGCCACTTCAAGGCAAAAGCTTGAGATCGGTAGGAGTGAAGACAGTGGAACCTCCAAGATGAATTCAAATGAAGTTGAAATGCAAGGAGACAGTGTTTCTAACTCCCCTGTAAAGAGTTCAAGTTAGGTAATGAAATTGGCATCTAGACCTTTCTAGGTGTTGGAAGAAGAGAGCAGTTCAAAGAGTGTTGAATCCTCCAAGGTGAAGCACAAGGAGAGTAACTCTTGTGACAGAGTTAGAGAAGGGCTTAGTTAATGATCTAAGTCAGTTTAGAACCTTGAAGCCATCAGGTTCTTGAGTGAAGACAGAGGGAAAGGTCTTCTAGTTGGAGTGCAAGCACATCTTGGAGGTATAATACACCAGTAGGATTGGCTTGTGAAACATATACTAGGTCACATATTGTATAGGTCTGGCCTTAGAGATTACAAAGATAGAATATACACTTCACAGAGAAGTATCAGCTATTGATGATGTGGGATGTTGATTGAGATGCTGACTCACCTTTTGTTCACATCATTTTGTCATTTTGCTCAATGACATTGGATGCATTCCTTTTAACTTGTGCTTTTGAAAGGAAAAGTTGTTCTTCATTGCAAATGTAAATATTCTTTGTCTTATGTGTATTCTCCCCATTTTTTACGATTACAAATATAACTGACTATGGAATATACCTTCTAGCCATCCAATTCAGTAGTGACATGCGTACACTTGGCTTAAGGCTTGTTTTTTCTCCCTTGTTCTATAAAAGGGAATTCAGGGCCATTTGTGCAGGATTTTTTGTTGAAATTTGGGAGCTACCTTGAGAAAATTAGAATACACAGAGTAGATATATGTGGATTCTTTATCTAATGTTTTGAGTCTTCATAGTAAATTTAGTTACATGTATGGCTTTTGAGTATATTTGGACGATAATGGAGATTGTTTGAGTTTTGATTCTCTCCTTCTGGCCTTGTATTAGAATTATTAATGAAAATATTGATCAAGGATCATTTCATTAATTTTCATCATATCATGCATTGATATGTGATCTAGTTTAGGCTCTTGTTCATGGAATGAGTTAAAATGCTTAAATTAGATCATGAATTCAGATATAATGTCATGTGACTTAGTAAGAATTCTTTAGTATTAAGTTATTGATTTTTGAATTACAAGGTGATATCAGTAGATCATAATTGCTCAGAATTAAACATTCCTTATGTTTCAATTTGTGCAGAATCCTAGCCCATAGATAATTGCACTAATATTTAACCCATTTAACCTTTATTGGGGTTTCAATCCTTCAACTTAAGAGCAGTCTTTCAAATTAATCATTGACCTACCTATTTTTTTTGTTGTTTTACATTCTCAGCTTAAGGTGCATAATTAACTCAAAGAATTGCCATATTTGTGATTGATTTCATCTTATTTGCAGTTAATGAGAATCTGTCTGTCTTGATTTACAATTTATATGTAAATTTGTTGAAATGAATTATCTATTTGGCATTGTGGGAACACCCTCCCAGGTCTCGTAGAACCCAAAGTGAAGGAGATAAAGAAATATACTCTTTATCTCATTTTTTGGCCACTCGTCTTGCAGGTATTTGAGAATTGAGTTTGGAAAACTCATAGATATTTGCTAAGGCCTACTTGGATCATTAAAAATAACCAATAGAATGGTGAATCTTCTTTGGAGCTTTCATAAAATTTAGTGTCTCTAGTGCAGATCTGGTATAGTCAAAGTCAAATCTTTATCATCATTTGTTAAACCAGGTTTCCATTCACTCTTATGAGTGGTATACGTCATTTTTTTTTCATTCACGTCAAATTTTGTTAAGTTCTATAACTTTGTGTCAGGTTATGTTCAAAATTCTTTCTAAAGTTGCAAATAAAAAGTCTAGATACAATCAAATCTTATTTCCTAGTATCTTGGGTGGCCACTCTAAATCTTCTCACACCAGTGTAACAACGACATCTCACAAAGAATCTAATAAGGAGAAATTTGACATCTCAGCAAACATCATGAGGAATACCATAAGTCAATTGAAGAACAAGCCTAAGCATAAAGCAGAATATGAGCCCACAAAGGATAAACAACCTCTATGGAAGAAGAAAGTTGCAGAATCTAGTAAGTCCCTTGATTCTCTTTGTGGAGCATCTCCTACTTTAAATAATGAAGTAATTAGTGCAAATACTACTAGAGATTCAAATAATGATGGGGAAATTGAGGGAGGACAAGGTAGTTTCCCTACTGAACGAGTATTTGATAATCTCATAATTTCTAGAGAAGAAGATAAGTGGTAATTTTGCGGTAAGAGTAAAGCACCTTCAGATTCACCAACACCTAGGATGGGATATGTGTTTCATGGGGAAAATTTTAATCCTAGGGAAGGAAGTATCAATCCTCCAGCCCTTACTTTCCTTGAGGAAGAAATTGTGGATCAAACTTTCCGTACTCTAGCTCAAAGTGAGTATGGTGATTTCCTCGTAAATGAGGAATATGTTAACAATGATATTAAAGCATTGGATGAAGAAGTTGAGTGGTTAGCTAAACAAGTGGAGAAAAGAACTCAAAATGAAAAGGAGGATAGAATTAAGGCTAAGCAACTCGAAAGGGATGAGAAGAAATAAAGAGTGGAGAAAATGAGAGAAGAACATGCTAAGCAATGAGCCTTTGAAAAGGCCACACAAGAAAAGATAGCCTAATAAAAGGCTTCTCAGGAAAAGAAGGTTAAGGAGAAAGCTACTAAAATAGCATCCCAAATTGTCCTTGAAGTCCCAAAAATCACAATCCCGATGGGAACTTCTACTACTAGTACTTATACATCAACCATTGTTGCCACCAAGTATTTTGACCCTCCTAAGAAAACATCATTTATAGATTGGGGGAAAGGGATTGCTGATCATTCCTACCAAAATGTCTCCAATTCTTCTTATACCAATAAAAACACAAATACCCTTACCTCGGCCACCAAGACACCTATTATCAGTCCTAAAATCAATCCTAACCCATCTGTTGCACCTTTAGACCCTGACACTTTGAAGTTATAGTTGAAGAGTGATAAATTGCAGGAAGAACCAAGGAGAGCAAAGATAGAAGAACATAATGTTGAAATGTCTAGAAGAATTTCTTTCCTCAAAATGTCAATCTCAACCCCAGAGCCTTCTAGTTCTAGGAAGAGTGATAGTGCATCTCATGAAAATAAGCTAGGGGGACATACTCCTAGTGGAGGGGGTGGTGGTGATAAAGGAGGTGGAGGAGGCAGTAACAGAAGCAGTAATTCCTATTATGATGATGAGGAGGAAAGTAAGAATAAGAATGATGGTAGCAAATGAAATGGGAAAGGTAAGGACCGAGATAAAATGGATACCAAGAAAAGTGATGCACAAAAGGATTCTCATAGGGATAGGTGTCCGGGGAGGGCACCTCAGAATGACCGATATAGGAAATTGTGTTTTGACATCCCTGGCTACCCAAATCCTATCCCAAACAATGCAAGAAAACATCCCCCTAAATTTGTCAGAAATAATGCTCTTAGTGGAGAAGATCATCTGAAGGCCTTCCAAAGTTTTGTTGACTTTGAGTTGTGGGAGGATGATGTAGCAATGAAGTATTTTATGCAATCCTTGGTTGAAGATGCAAGGGATTGGTATAGAGGACTAGGTAATGGAAGTATTGATTCAAAGGAATCATTCTACCAAGCCTATAAAGAGAAATATGGGGATCAAACTGATCCTAGATTCAGATTAAATGATTTCAACATCACAAAAGGACATAATGATTTTGTTGTTGAATTCAACACAAGGTTTCAAAAATCTATGAACAAAGTGCCAGCTTATTTGAGACCTAACCCTGATGCATGCTTGGTGAGATATTGAATGCTTACGACTCTAAGATGTGCTACTTACTTAGGGACAAGAATCCATGAACTTTTCCTCAAGCATACAAAATGGCTGCACGAACATTGAAAATAATAGGAGGGCTTTTGGTAAGGTAGGAAGGAGAGATGACCCTAAACTGCTAAAGAATTCCAAAGCTTAAAATGAAAAATATAGCAAGGCTACTACTCTTGATGAGAAATTGGATCAAGTTATCAATCTATTACAGAAACAAGCAAAAAATGATAAACCTCAATTTCAAAGATGATAGGCCCCATAGACTTCAAGATTTCCCTTACCATAGTAATTGGCATAATGGTTAGCCAATATAGAGTAATCAAAAAAATTACCAAGGTACACCTAATCCTCTATAGAAGAATACCACAAATGTAGTGGAGGATTTACCATGGTGTGAAGTATGTGAGATGCCTCATGCATCACAATAGTGCATTGTTTCCAGATCTATGTTAGAAAACCAGCCAAATCAAGGGGAGTCCCATTCACCACTAAATCTAGATGAATCTGCAAATATGTTCATGACTAGGTCAAATTTGGAGTATGGTGGTTATTCTTCTAATGATGATGTTGAAATAGATGATGTGGACAAATAGAGAAGACAAGCAAGTATACACCATCAGTAGGTGCTCTTAGATGATGAAAAGGATGATGAATATATTGCCTGCAATCTTGAGACATCAAACTTTTCTCTGAGAAGACCTTTGAATGAGGAGATAGAAAGATATACAGTTGCTTTGGCTGCAAGGGCTCAAGCACGAAGTGACCTACATTTGAGGAATAGAGTGGTGAGTGACAATAAAGGCCATTCATGAGGTTTATTTATAAAGTAAGGAAATACAGATAGTAAAGGAGTTGAGGCAAAGAACAAGAGTGAAGAACCAAACCTAAGGAACCAAAAGAAATAAGAATATGGGCGAAGAGGGGTAGTAAGGTTAAGACCAATGTTGAAGTCACACATCATGACCCGAAGACCAAAGAATTGAAACCAACCTCTGAGGTAGCTGAAAAGAAAACTAACAAAGAAACCTCTCAAGAAATAGTGTTTCCTGAGATGCCCAATTATTCTCCCATTGATATGTTTCATGTCTTATCCCAAATTAGTGTCATAGTTCCACTTCTTGAGATGATGAGGATTGATGATCATAAAAATAAAATTGTGGCTATCATCAATAGTATTATAGGAGGAAATAAGCATCATGCAGAGGTTGATGTACATATCACAAGTGTTGTTCAAGAAAAAGGTACTGAACTAGAAGCAATTGTTAGTGAAAACCCTGAGATATACTTAGGAACTACCATCACAACAAACTTGAGTTTGTTCAATCCTTTCTTTTTGAGTTTAATCATTGATGGAAAGATACCCAGAAATTATATGATTGATTCTGGGGCTTCAAATAATTTCATGCCTGTTAAGATCATGGAAGAAATGGGCTTGCAAGTTGATAGTACATATGGAAATTATTATACCATGGATTCAAGGGAGGTCACTATCATTGGTGTAATTTATGAGGTTCTATATAGACTGGCTACATTTCCTAAAAAAGGAGTTAGTCATGAGTGTCATGGTAGTGGACATTCCTCTAACTTATGGGATGTTGCTATCAAGGCAATGGTGTGCTTCCATGGGGGGAAGTATGCAATGCAATCTCTCATTTTCCACTTTTTCCATTGACCAAAAAGATGTTAAAATTACTAAAGAATCAAGATTTCGACATATGATCGAGTTAGTGGAAGAGTCAAAGGAACCCCTAGTGATTAATGTTGTGGACATTGGTCTTGATACTTTCCATCTAGAGGAGTTGAAACAAGATTAGGAAGAAGTTAAGCCCACTCCGATTGCTAAAGAAATCACAAAAAAATCCCAAGAAGATGCTATGTGGACACTCTATTTTGATGCATCATGTTCAAAAGAAGGTTCAGGTGTTGGGGTCATTCTTATCTCCCCTCAAGGTAAGATGTTTAAGTACTCTTTCTTACTGCAATTTGTATGTACCAATAGTGTGGTTGAGTATGAAGCCTTGTTACTTGGTCTAAACTTAGCTTCTAAGCATGGAATAAAGATGTTAAAAGTATTTGGAGACCCTGAACTAGTAGTGTCCCAAGTCAGGTCTAGATTTGTGGCTAAGGATAAAAGATTGAGGGAGTATAGAAATGAGGTGTGGGATACTATGGAACTGTTTGATGCCTTTGGGATAGATTGGATAGAAAGGGGACAAAATGTCAAAGCAAATTTGTTGGCCAATAGTGTTATCAAGCTTGATGATGTAGCTTTTGATGGTATCTCAATAATTGAGGTACAACTAAGGCCAGCAATACCTGACAACATCTGCAACTGGCAGGTGTTCAATGATGATAATGACATATTGAATTTTTTGCATTATGTGGACAGATATGAGAATCAGGAAATTGATTTAAGTGCCCATGTTGTGGAAGTAGATGGAAAGGATACATTGTTTGGTAATGAGGTAATTCAACCTAAGACCAAGAAAATTCCTAAGGGTTTAGTTGCGCTTGAGAGGGTTTTTGATGGCCCAGATATATCCAATATTAAACAATCAAGTTCACATAAAGAAGCCTTAGAGGAAATCAACTTGGGAATGGATACTACCCCTAAGAAGGTATATATAGGGAAAAAGATGAATCCCTATGTGAGGACAATGTTGATTGCATTGTTGTGAAAGTACAAACATGTGTTCTCCTATTCGCCTGGTCTTATGATGATTTGAAAGCCTATAAAGAAGAATTATTTCAACATGAAATTACACTAAAGCCTGATACAAAACCTTTTAGGAAGAAACAAAGGCCTATTAATCCTACCTTAAGGCCCAAGATGTAGGAGGAGCTCACTAAGTTAAGTGATGCAGGGATTATCAAACCAATAAGACACTCCTCCTGGGTGTCTAACCTGCTTCCTGTCAGAAAGAAACATGGTGAATTAAGATTATGTGTGGATTTCAGGAACCTAAATGCAGCATCCTTGAAAGATAATCACCCATTACCCAACATGGAAGCAATGCTATAAAAGGTCACTGGTTGTGAATTACTGTCCATGATGGATGGATTTTCTTGCTACAACCAAGTAATGGTAAGGGAATTAGAGCAATATAAAACAACTTTTACAACCCCGTGGGGGACTTATGTTTATGTCAGGGTACCATTTGGTTTGATAAATGTTGGTGCCACTTTCAAGGGGGCCATGGATGTGGATTTTTCTAATTTTATAGATTTATT
>VDFB02359814.1:0-10970 GCA_007258455.2 Sequoia sempervirens
AAGTATTTAATTATGTAATATGTGGTTCAACATATGTATTTAGTTATACTAGACATGTTTGAACATGGGATGCAATGTCTTTGTATTTACTCCATAGTAGGAGATGGATGTTTGTCATCAATTTTATATGCTAGGTATGATTAAACATGTACAGCACATATGATACACTTAGCTAAGTTATTTATTTAACTAGGAGAGCTTTTGTTTACTCCTAGGAGAGGTCATCCAGTTTGGGAGAGGTTTAATATACTTATATGAAAGTAGATTGTTTAAGGATAGGTTATCTGGGATGATGGACTATTCATTGAAGGATATACCTATCCTAAGTACTTACTAGCTAAGTAGGTTAATTCCAAGTAGATTATATGGTGATAGGTTGTCTAGGATGACTGACTATCCATTGGAGGATATACCTATGCGTAGCTTAAGATAGCCTTAAGTTAAATCAGCCCTGAATAATGTATGTGACAAATGACCCTCAGTAGAACATATTGAAGGAAACACTTTAATCAAAGTAGTGCAATGTACGACATCCACTTAGACTGTGTGATGCTTGAGACTACACTGTCAGTTCACCGTGTTCCCGTATTACATGCTAGTTCGAGAGTTGCCAAGTTGCACAGGTTCTAGTTATGTAGGACACAGCACTATGCTCAATTGGTTGTAGTTATCAGTTACTCTACCAATCTCTTCGTCGAAGGGAAGGGCCATTTATCGAATGATAGATGTGCAAGGGACCGCATTATGAGTCTGTGGTTGGCGGGAAAACACCCGAGTGATGCTTCTCCTCCATAGCAGGTGACAGAAGAACCAAGATTTGAAAGGACGGATTCCTGGACCGTCTTACAGCTATTTGTTCTAAAGCTCATTGGAGCTATGTTAGTAAAGGTATGTATTCTTGTTACATGTACTTGTGAAGTTATTGTAATGAAGTGAAATCTTTATATGATATGGCATCTTGTTCGTATATTTTCAATAAAAGAAAGAAAAATTTTATTGCAATGACTTGTTAGCACATTTATTTACTCGTATGATGTAAATTTAGAATTTTTTACTGTATTGAAGGGCTGGCACGTTACACGATTTTCTTGAAGATTGATAGAGGCAAAATATAATTTCTATCTTCTCCCCCTCACATTTCTTCTATCCTTGTCTTAGGTTTTCTCTTGCATGTCAAAGCAAATGGCATCTTTTTCAAAATCTGGTCATTTGGGTTTGTTCAGCACGTTAGCAACAAAACCCATGTTCCAAAATTTTTCAAGAAAATTGCCCTGATACTTCTCACATGTATCAACTGTCAATTGACTACTTGTTAGCAACTTGAGCAATCCTGGAAATATCTGCACACTCAAACTGAAAGTTTACTGACTAGTAACTTTGGCGGCTCCGTAACTGGATTGATGGCCTCTATTTCTTCTGCAACTTTGTGCTTTTGATGCTCTTGACGCTTTTCACGTTTTTCCAAGTTAACTCATTGTCCCACCTTTGTGCACGTCTATTTTGGAGTCACCTATGTAGAGCTTTCAGTGAGGATTTAGTTAACTAATGTTAGTTATCAGTTGACTCTCATATCAATAAGGACTTGCATGTTGCAAGGTCCAATTAGTTTAGTTTAGAATCAGTTAACTAAGGTAGTTATTCCAGTTAACTAATAAGTTGCATACATTTAGACTTAAGAATAAACTCTTGCATGCTTGCAAGACTGATGTTAACTCAAGGAGATTTTAGGGTTCCCTACTCCTTTGAGGTTCTATAAATAAGAGCACCCTTACTCATTTGTATTTTAACTTTTGTTGTGATAACAAATTGTTGTGCCCACCTTGCCGTACAATATTGCTATTTTGTACTTGTTCACTTTGTTTAATATAAAGTTGGTTGATCGTTCATTGTGTGATAGGTCCTTTATGCAATTTGTTGTCCCAGATTTATTTTCTTTAAATAATCTTTCTTTCATATCTACACCTCGGATAGAGTATTTTACCTCCTTGGGAATTCAGAGATAAAGATTATCATTTGATGTCGTTTCTAGTAATCTTGTTTTCAGCCTACATCTCGGATAGAGTATTTTACCTCCTTAGGAATCCTGAGATCAAGCTTGTCGTTTAATGTTTGTTTCCAGTAAGCTACTTTCAGCCTACACCCCGGATAGAGTATTTTACCTCCTTGGGAATCCTAAGAACTAGTTTACCGTTTGATGTTGTTTTTGTTAAACTTAAGTGATCAGATTGAATGCACAGAAATAAATTCAAAATCAGACACAATGACACAGCAGATACCCTGGGAAAACCCTCCTCTTGAGGGAGAAAAACCCAGCAACAAAGATCTCTCTTTTATATATAAATCATGGCAACAATTCTCTTTACAATGAGGCCAATCACAAGGCCAATATTCAGCATCTACACTAGATGCACAACAGATAATAATCTGCCCTCACTAAATCTGCACTTACAGAAATTCGCAATCTGATCTTGGAGATAATTCGCCTTTGAATGAAGGAGAGAAAACCAACTTGCTTGATCGTGTAACAAGGAGAGAAGTGGTCTCTTATAAATACATGGCTATAAGAGATCTCACAAGGTCGGCCTCAACATAAATTACAATTTGAACAAGTCGGCCAAGATACAATAATCAATGAATATAATTTACAAAGGTCGGCCCAGAATAATAAATATATTATTTACAAAGAGATGCGCCCATACTCATTTATTCTCACATATAAATAAATAGCCAATAGGCTGCATTTATTTATGACTTTACTCGAGGCTGGAAGGATGAACCCGAAGCTGCTCAGTATCATTAACACTCCCTCTCAGCTAGGGAGAGAACTTCTAGCTACACAATACGAATCATCTCAGTATGAAGTCCATCAGCCATCATTGCCTGCAATTAGATATAAAGAGAGAAATATCACCTCAATGTGATATTCGATATCGTCTCGATATCAACCATCACATGGTAAGTACTAGTGTTCATCACTTGCGTGATGTTGTCACCTCAACGTGACTTTCACCATGGCTCTCCCAGAGGGTGAAACACAAGTACAAGAAGATCATCACGGACTCTCTCACGTGATGTTGTCATGGAGTCACACACATGACATCCACCATGACTCAGGGTGGAAACAAGGGCTTTCACCTCAAATTCTTCCGTCACGTAAGAAAGTGCAATAGTAAGTACAAGTGTTCATCACTTCATGATGTTGTCACCTCAACGTGACTTTCACCATGACTCTCTCGTGAGGGTGAAACACAAGTACAACATATGTCATGGAGTCGCGACACATGACATCCACCATGACTCGTACCGTAGGGTGGAAACGAGGCTTTCACCTCAAATTCTTCCTCACATGCAGAAAATGCATTAACAAGGCTCATCAGACTCTCATACTGGCCAAGGCTGGATTCTCTCCACCATACCGCTTATCTCTAAGTAATAATAAACTCTTTATCCTGGCGAGAGGCTTGGTGAGAATATCTGCCGTTTGCTCATCAGTGCTAATGTACCTCAACTGTACAGCCTTCCGCAGTACCATATCTCTGATATAGTGGTACTTGATCTCAACATGCTTGGATCTGTCATGAAACATAGGATTGACAGAAAGCTTTACACAACTTTGAAGTAGGCTCCATTGATTGTTCGAACAATCCTGCAAGGAGCTTACAAAGCCAAACTGCTTCTCGAGTTGCCATACAAGCTGCAATGTACTCGGCCTCTGCTGTACTCAATGCTACAGAAGACTGCTTCCTGCTGCACCAGGAAATCATAGCAGACCCCAAACTGAAGCAATAACCAGAGGTGCTCTTCCAATCTGAGACACAACCTGCCCAATCAGAATCAGTGAAACCAAGTAACTCCAAGTCTGCATCTGAAGTATACCTCAACCCATATCCAACTGTGCCACGCAAGTATCTCAAGATATGCTTAGCTGCATCTTCTTTAGGTTCAGCAGACTCCCTCTGAATCTTTAAGCACATGCATCAATCTTTCAACCTCTTCATCCAAGATTGCCTGCAACACTTCAATGCACACCTCTTGGTATTGTAGAGAGTTTAGGATAGTCCTCCTCGACCTCTTCCCAAATTACTCTATTCTGAATAGGTTTGCGGAGCTACCAATGACAAATCCAGAAGACAATCTTGAGCAATTATGATCTCAGCAACTGAAGGGATCCTCTAAGGGTTTAGCACCTAGCCTTTCAATACAACAATCTTCACTTCTTCTCAAGACTCCCTCTTGATCCTTGCTTCAGAGATTGCAAAGAAGACTTCTGGAAGTGAACTCCCTCTGGCCACCAGCTCAGTCCCATGGCTGCTTGATCATTTCTTTGGTTGGCATGACTTTCTCACAAGATGCCTCAAGTTTTTTTTATCACTAAGCAATCTCTCATCACCTTCTTGCTCTTAGAACATTGAACTGCAAGCATTTTAGAGAGAGATTACTAACAGTTTATAATTACCCAAAGAAATAATAAGGCTGGAATCATACAAAGTTTACTATCTCAGGTTATAGCATGAACACATAAGAATTTATGAACAAAATTAAAACATGGATTAATCAACCTATAAGAGAAATACATCAAGGAATCAGAATGAAGGGATAAGGAAACTTATCTTTATTGAATTCTGATATATCCTGCTTCCATCTTTTGCTACTCTTGAGAGTGCTAAACTCAACATCAACAAAATACAGTCTGCACAACTATAGATTTCTTACATGCAGCCAGCATGTTCCATATAGGACTAGCCTTCTCAAGGCACCATCGCAATCCATGAACATGGAGAAAGATATCGATGTGATCATCACAATGAAAATGCATTTCACTTTTTATCTCAGAGTCACACTCAGAGATCTGTACTACGAAATGCAATGAGTGATGACATCTGCCAAAGATCTCATGCCAGTGATTACTATCACGAACTTTACCAAACATTCATGATTCAAGTAAACAATGTCAGACCTACTCAACTTAGCAAACTGAAAACATAAACAAAAGAATACTTATCTCTTTAAATGTTCTGATGGATGCAGATACTTGACACAGTATGGAACACTGCTCTTGCGCTTAGATTAGTCCGCAACCTTCACAGCTTGAACATAGGCCCTTTCCAAGGTTAAATTTGATCTGAATTGATTTTGTTCCAGAATACTGACTCAACTTAGTACAGCCCATAGAGACAACAGATCTTTCTCCACAGATTCCATTTAAATTCATTTTAATACTGCCCATGCCTTCCGCAACAATAATATCCTTAACCAATGAGAATGAAAAAGAGGAGCTCTTAAAAAGGTACGAATCAAAATATTTATTCGGAAGGCATTTCACAGGAACTACTCTAGATGAGATCAAACCCGACGAGAATGATTTGAATGACTAGGCTGGGCGCAAATCACAGTCCGTCTCCTTCACGGCAGAGGAAGCATCGAAGGGAGGTCCTCTTTGCCTGACTATGGACGATATGCATTGATGCCTCAGATCCAATGACTGGAGCACATGAATCCGAACAACACCCGTCGCTACCCTGGCATCACTCATCCGGCAATCTCACATTATCGGAACGTGACCATATCTATGATCTTCGATCTCTCACTTAGGGGAGGTGCGACAATCACCAATGTCGGAGGATTCATCGAGGCTCGATATTCTCTTAACCCGACATTTCCTTACTCCATCGTATCAAGAGTATTGATCTCCTGAAATCTTCCCATGAGTTCAATGCGATTCTCATTTATCAAATGACGGCCACTCAAAAAAGGTTCTGATGCTTCGACGGCTCAAACCAAGGCATATTCAAAAACAATATATTTTGGCAATCAAGAATATTAAGACAGCTTCCTCCAGATTGTACACGACAATGGCAACCTCTAGGCCTAACGGCTCCTACATTAGCTTTATTCATGGCTAATTCTATATGCAGCGCTCTCTGTAGCCTTCTACCAGACAATTCAATATCAATAGATCTAATAAGGAAACGCCAGTATCAATTCCGTTCGAAGTTCATGTGGCTTTCCTTTGTCAAGGCTAAATCCCGACTCTTATTCATATTTGCCTTATATCGGTTCATCTTCAGATTATGCGGCTTGACTTAATCTTCACAAATATCAATCTACAGATTGAGATCACCAACGCATTGATTTGATGTAGTCTTGCCAAGTATTGAACACTTCTACACTATTCGCCATGAGAAGGAAGAACCGACTTGAGTCCTTTAACTTTTCAAGAGTTCATGATACTTAAATTTCTTCTTCAAGTATCGATACCTCATTGCTTTGTTTCTTTTGATATAGATTTCTGCCATATCTGATCAGATCTTGCATCAACCCGCTCTGATACCATGTTAAACTTAAGTGATCAGATTGAATGCACAGAAATAAATTCAAAATCAGACACAATGACACAGCAGATACCCTGGGAAAACCCTCCTCTTGAGGGAGAAAAACCCAGCAACAAAGATCTCTCTTTTATATATAAATCATGGCAACAATTCTCTTTACAATGAGGCCAATCACAAGGCCAATATTCAGCATCTACACTAGATGCACAACAGATAATAATCCGCCCTCACTAAATCTGCACTTACAGAAATTCGCAATCTGATCTTGGAGATAATTCGCCCTTGAATGAAGGAGAGAAAACCAACTTGCTTGATCGTGTAACAAGGAGAGAAGTGGTCTCTTATAAATACATGGCTATAAGATCTCACAAGGTTGGCCTCAACATAAATTACAATTTGAACAAGTCGGCCAAGATACAATAATCAATGAATATAATTTACAAAGAAGGTCGGCCCAGAATAATAAATATATTATTTACAAAGAGATGCACCCATACTCATTTATTCTCACATATAAATAAATAGCCAATAGGCTGCATTTATTTATGACTTTACTCGAGGCTCGAAGGATGAACCCGAAGCTGCTCAGTATCATTAACATGCTTTCCGACAAGCAAGGTTTATTTCTAAATCTAGAAAGAAGATAACATCTAACACCTAAGAAAGCAGGAAAAGCGGGAAACGCCAACTATTACATTTATCTTCTTTCTCTTCTTCAAAGAATGGATAAGAATTGCTCCAAGAATAGAAAGAACAGAAAGAAAGCTTTTAGATGAAAGCCATTTCAAATCTCAATCACATCCGCTAAAAAGAAGGAAATTGTGCCCCGGTTCGGTGCATCTATCCCATCAATAGCAAAGCTGCGTTTTTCCAAGATATCTTCTCCATTTGCAATTGATCTCAGGAAATCTTCAACCTCATTGGCCACTTTTTCAAATCTTGCTGACATCATGGCAAGGTGTTTCATTTTGCCACCAACTATATTGCTGCTATCACAACTGCGAACAGGACTCTGAAATTGATTTTGCACTTCATCGAGTCCGACATAGGAACCATCTTCAAGATTGTATCGAGAAGGAATCTCTGTGACAAACTCATTGATGAAAAGAAGAGCTTCGATCACCCTTTGTCTGTAGGCAATAAACTCCTTAGATATCCTCTCGTAGGTTTTGACCTTGAAGACATGACGCTCTCTCCAAGCAAGGATCTTCCTCTTGTATTCTTTTGAAGCCACTGAACCATAGGCTGTATCCAAATCAACAATGATGATCTCATGCCTTGGTTTTACTTCAGCCACTGACTATTCAAATCCTTGGATACCTTGACGTAGCTCATGCGCATTTTCTCTCAACTGAAACATCTGTGCCAAGATCTCCTTTCCTCTGACAATGAAACTCTCGATCCACTCTTGAGTTTCCTTCCCATAAATGACCAGCTGTCTCAACTAATGATGATCAGCTGGTGTCTCTAAAACTTGGGGCAGCAGCTGGGTCGCCTGCGATGAGCCATGGACGAGGTTAGAAATATAAAGCCTGAGTTGTTGTATTTCAGCCTTGAGGGCTGCTTTGTCTTCCCCATCCTTGAGTACTCTTTCCTGAAGGCTTTCAGACACAACTCTGAATAGACTGACATCTGCATGTCTGGTGTTTTTACCAAGGTTAGCCTTAACCATCACGAAGTCGTCCATATCAACTTCATCTCTGTTCTTGTCCTTTGGGGGTAATGCAGTCTCCATGACTATCTCACCATCAGGATTCCTATCAAAGTGAATTTGCTTCTTTGCTTTCTTCTTAGGAGGTTCCTAATAGATGTTATCAAGGTCATCAAAATTCACCTGATATGAAGGTCTTTTTCTTACCCTTCCCAAGGAGTTCTCAAGCCAAGACACGGTAGTATCTTTACTAACTTCCTTAGGAGGTACAATTGCAATTTCTTCATCATCTTCAATATCTAGGTCAATATGGATTGGTGAAGACCCTGTCAGTGGTATAGAATCATGTGCTAAGGGTGCTTCTTCAGTCTCCTTCTAAGGTATAGGCTCTTCTGGAGGAGCTTCTGCTTCAACCGTTGATGGCTCCTATATGACTATACTTGAGAAGTCTAGTCTCCTTCTTACATTTTTGGTTGACCTGCTGCCCTTCACACCATTTTGAGACTGACTTACGCCTTTCCTTTTTGATTGTGCTCTAGAAGAGGAGGGAAGTGATGGCTGTACCCTTGGCGGCTCTGTTGCTGGTATGGATTTCTTCCTTTTGAGACCTAGGAAGACCTTGCTATGTTCGAGGACTTGCCTCGTCCTTTCTTCGACTGAGAGGGATTCCTTATTAGCCCAATTGACTTGAGGAAGGGGCTGATCTTCAATTCTCTTCCGAGCATACATGGGGAGTAACACATCCTCATCATCATCTGACAATCCTTCGATGTCTTCCGATAGGCAGTCTTTCATTTGGTGAAGAGTGAGCCTGCTGTAGCTATGCCTCCGCACCTCAAACTCATCTGTACAATTGGCTCAAAAATCTTCAAGTGCAGATATGTGAGCATAGTTTCTCTCAAGTTGGCCAACGTAGACGCCATGAGGGTCATATGATCGTCTCTCGCTATAAGGCTTTAGACCAAGTTTGTCTAACTCATCTCCCAGGGTTTTAGCATCTGCTGTAATCCTGCAAGTATAGATTCCCAGTCCCAATGGAAAATTGAGGGCGGGTTTCTCTCTATTCCTCAAGAATGTGTGAACATCATGTGCCTACCTTAAGAACTCCTTGAAGACAACTTCGTCTGATGGGTACCTTGGTAGCATGAGTGGGGCGCCTGCATAGCCATAGACTCTGAGATAGGTGAAAGTAGGAAATTGTATGAACTAATCTGCCCATTCTGCCATCGCTGCCCTAGTAGTTGAAGAGATATGGACGTGCAATTCATTGCCTAGGTCCCACACTGTGTACATCAGGAAAGCCTCATTCACCCTCTTGTAGTGATGCAGTGACTTCGTGAATTCCAACTGAGGATAGTAGTTGTAGATATGTTGTACGCTCAGTGATCCCTCGATGTTCAACCCTCTGAATTGACCTTGATAGGCCACTAAGTATACTAGGTAAGAAACCATATGGAACTCATGAATCTGGAAATATTCTGTTATCTGCTGGTGAAGGCTGTCACTGATCAAGGTGGCCCAATCATAGTACTCAGTCTTCTTCATGATATGGGGTATAGCATAAAACATTCAATGCTGAAACTTTGTAGCATCTTTTGATTCAGTGACCTTGTTGAGCAAGGTGATTATGATAGCAACTTCGTCCTTGAACTCTCCTTGCCCGACGTTCTTAGGCAGAGTCTTATGCTTCTCCTTCATCCACCTTTGAACAATCTTCTTGCTATATTTGTCCTTGTGCATTTCCCGTATCTTCTCACATTCGCCCTTTGAGATAGTGACACTTTCAGGCCAAGGGGGAATGGAAAAGCATTTCTCAATCATGTCAGGCTTCAAACTACAAATCAACCTGCCATCAACTGATTGAATCTCCCTTGTAGCCAGGTTGTAATGCTTGATGCAAGCGATTACGAACTCAAGACTCTGAACTGAGATAGAAATAGATGTTGCTGCAATAAGTCCAAAGTGCCCCAAGTTTTTGATGGTAGTGTTGCCTGCGCTCTCCAAAGTGTGTAGATCAAACACCGACTTGATGTGATGCAAGTCCGTCTCAACTGTTTTGATGAAATCATGGTAGAGAGTTGATTTGGTTTTGAAATCATTGGGAGTGTACTCCATTTCGAAAACCTTGAAGAATGATTGTAAACTCGCCTAGGTTCAGACAAGTTTTGAACAACTTACTATTTTTAGAATGCTGATTTTTTTTCCTCCAATGGACAAATTTTTCGAAAATTTTCTAAGCTATGGGTTTTGGTTAGAATCTAGTTGCAAGACAACCCAGATCGTCCGTTTTTTAAAATTTTGAATTTAGACTGAAAAAGCAGCAAACCCTAATTTCTTCAATTTTTCACGAAAAAAGTTGGCACCTGGGTTTTGTTCAGAATACAATTAGAAATGGACTTGGTTGATTAGATTTGAAAAACACTGATGGCTGATTAAAAAAGCAGCCAACCTTAGAATTTGAAATTTTCTTGAAAAAGCTGTGATATGGGTTTTCTTCAGAAGATTGATTTGAGAGGACCCAAATGATCAAAAATTGAATATACTGAGGATTTCACTGACATGCAAAGCAAAAAGCAGCTGCTGCAACTTGATGAATTTCTTGAAATTTTTTTCAAAAGAATGAGATGATAAGACCCAGATGGCTGAAAATTGAAAATCTTGGCCTTCTTGAAAAATTTGATTTTTTGGATGAAAAAAACATGAAAAAGCAAGGCCTTATGCTGCTGGTCTGAAAAATTTGATGAAGAATCAACAAAATTGAGTTCTTGAATTTTGAAATATTACTTCAAACTTGCTGCTCCAACTTTCTCCTTGGAATGCTACTTGCAAAAATATAGACTTAGGCTTTGAAATAGGTTTGCTTTCTTTTGTTTTAATTTTCAGAAATCCTAAAATTGGCCTATTCAATGAACCTGGACATTCTCTTCATCTCACAATTTTGAATTTTTTTGAAAATTCTAAAAATTTCACTAAGGCATTGAAAGTTG
>VDFB02359815.1:0-28681 GCA_007258455.2 Sequoia sempervirens
CCCAATGTGCTTTACATAGGCTTTTTTTAGTGTATTTCCATTTCTACAAAGTGAAAATTCTTATTCATGAATTCAGGATCCTTCAATCAAAAAAAAGGGGGAAGAAGAGCAGTACCATCCAACAAAGAAAGAACCAACCACCCCATCTAGGATTGACAACAAGAGGAAAGGCAAATTGGTTGGAGATAGTCACTCCAAGAGTGGGAAAATTTGCTACCAGGCACAGAATCAGATGAATGAATTCAATTTGAATTTTTATATACTTCCACCATGACTCTGAGAATCTAGCTATTACAAAGTATTGAGGTTAGGCACAAGCTGGACAAACAAGAAGCAGTAACAGCAAATAAGTTGACAAGCAAGATGATTAATGACTCAGCAACAACATATGGTTCACTAGAATCAGCCACCATGTCAAGGAGGTAATATTTGTCTATACCTCCACAAATGCATGTATTTCATGGCTTCAATTTTTTCCATTCCATTACCAAAACAATCCAGTTGTTAACATGATAATGAGAGAATTTTAGTGAGATCTCAGAGTGGAACCCCATTCTAGCCCCTGTTATTTAAGCCAAGGCCTGGTAATTTGTCTGTTGAAGGGTTATGCAATATTTTAAAATGCCTGAATGGCTATGAGAATTTAAAGGAGGATATTGAAACTTGTATTGCTTTGAGTTTACACTCCTGATCTGAATCCTAGAGTTAGTGTTTTCAAGTTAGAGTGCATTGTTGATTCATGGTACTGTCTCTTCCTTTTTGACCGAAACCGCAATCCTATTTTGCACTTCATACTTGCTCATTGGAATGTGAGGGAATGAAAATGACAAAAGATTGAGGTTAAAAAATAGTCTTCTTAAGATCCTGTTTCCTTAATGGCTGTATTTTGAATTTATGGTATAGTCTCATGTATTCTTGCTGAAAGCTAAAAATGGCTGTTACTAAATGGAAGACAAGAAAATGAAGGAGAGGTGCAAGTTGATGAATAAAATGGCCTTGGTCCTGACCTTTTCTTCTTTGAAGTATTGCATAAAATTGGAGGTTTGAAGTCTGCTAAATTGGAAGAAGAAAAATTGACGCTATGATGCATAATTTTCAAATGAAGGCTCCAAGTTGGATTGGGAAGGCTGCTGATGGCAATGGTTCTATGGCATGGTTAAATTTCATCGACAGCTTATAGTGGCTGCTTGTTGACTACATGGACTTCTGTGAGGTTGACAGGCTTTTGATGGTTATTGGGCATTCTTTGGTTGGAGGTTTTGATGAGATTTCCTATGTAGGACTCTGATTTCGCTCCGTTTTTCAGGTTTAGAGTCCCTAACCTTAGGTGTCTTTAGCCAAAACAAAATTAAAAGAGAGTATTTTTTAAACAATTCATTAATTATATTAATAATCACAATAGGATGAGGGGACTCACAATAGAATTAAACAGCAGCCAGAAATCATTCCATGATCTCAGTCTTCCAATGCCCGCAAGCACTCTGAATCACTGATGTAATGTTTTGAGAAGATTATTATTAGGAACAAAAACACTGATGATATGTCAAAGATGTTTGGAAACTACCCATTAATGAAGTTGATGATTTGAGTGAAGGAAACTCTGAAAACCATGTGCACTGCTCTCTTCAAATCCCAAAATCTAAAAAGCATGTGTATGCAGAGATTTAAAATACAACAAATAAAAAAAATTCTCTGATAAAATCTGTTAATTTTATTCATTTTGAACAAGTGGACCAGCAAAATTAGTTTGACAAACCTGGAAAATTTTATCATGTCCTTGAATACTAACATTTTTAAATTTCAACTATATTCCTTCTAAAACCCAGCAAATTAAACTGCCTCGAACTGTAGCCAATGATTTTTATCACCAAGTTCCTATGCAAGTTATTTGAGGCCAGATAACCAGCAATAGTTTGTAAACAGAAACACTGAGACCCTAAGATATATATTAAAGAAACATCCCAGCTTTTTGAGCAACACACCCCATTTTAAATATGTAACAATTCTTCTATGAATTAGAGCATCTACGTTTACATTATTATAGTTACCATATCCCTATTGTATCTGAAAAATAGCCTGTTAGACCCATATTCTCCAGACATACCAAATTGGTCTAAACTGATCAGGACATTTCTTCTATTTTTTTTATAACAATTATAATGTCATATTTGTACAAAGCCACAACCCAGCCAACTTACTCTGCTTATCCAAGCAATTAAAAGTTTATATATATTTATATCACATACATTTTTTCTATATAGTTCTGACTTCTGTACTGGTCTTCCTAACTTTTCCCAGAATTCCATATTTTCAGATTTTCGCCTCCCATAATATGGATTTCTAAACTTCATAACAATGATTCACAGGCTGTAAACAATTCCACAAGTCAGAATTTGGAATCAGAAAATTTCTCCATACCTATGTTTGAGTTGAAAATTATGTATGAAACAGCATAAGAATATTACAACAAACACAAATGCATCTAAAACAAATAGTCAGGTCCTTGATAGGAAAGGGGATTTTCCACATTCACTACCAGAAGTTATAGATGAAGGAATGCAAAGGGCAGGGGAGGGCAGTGATTGCACCGCACAAAGGAGCAAGTAAATGAAACCTACAAAGGTTATTAATCAATGTTCTGAAAAGAATCCCAAGATGCTAGAAAAAATTAACAGTGTAAACAAGGAGAATCAAAGATTTAAAAAGGCACCTAATAATGTCCCCCAGTCAAAAATATTGCTTACGCAGGGAAAGCAAACATGTATAGCCCTCATTTTTAAATTTATTAGTAGTTTTAGAGGAATATGCCTACGAATTAGGTTGATAAGTTTGTATTTGTACCAGATGATGAAATAAAGGCATATCCACATAGGCTGATCAAATGTCTTATTTCTTGTTTTAGAAGGAAAGGCTAAAGTTTTGGGTTTAAAAAATTAGGATCTATTTCTATACCATATCCTGGACATTTTTAGTCAGTATGCAGACCACCATTGGTATCCACAAATTAAAAAATCATTCATGGTCTATATTGTCATGAAGATATGTATAGTAATGGCTGAATGATGTAAGCAAGCTGGCAAAAGCCACCCACAAGTTTGACCTTCCTGCTCCAGTAGTTGCATCGTTTTCTTTACCTGACAGTATATTTTTTTCACTTCTGACATAAGATAAGCAAACTGCAAAGTGAAATATTCAAATACATTTAAAAACACAGTCCAAAAGCAATATTGTCAAATGATAGAATACATTTAAGGGGCAAACATCAATAAAAACATGGGAAATATTCTAGATACAGTTCAAAATATAATGTAACAATCAATTAAGGTGATTTTGGTATACATCATCAACACCAGGAACTTTTGGAGGGGCAAATTTTGTGTGATATGATCGTCCACTGGCTGGATGCATCCACCGACCAGTTATCCGCTCCTCCAGAATTGCATCATCAATAGCAAAATCCAGTACTTTATCAATTTTAGTCCCTTGCTTTTCCAACATTTCATCAAGCTGTACCAATAAAAGAATGCCTTAAAAAAAGGTAGACAACACTGAAAATCACAAGTAAAATATGATTAACTCCAAACAAACTTTGTTATCAAAATAATCAACAAAAATAAATAAGTACATCAATGCTTTTAGTTTTTAATATTTGGATAGCAAATACTGTTCACATACAGACAAAGATAAGATTCTAGACCTTCTGAGCTTGAACAGCTGTACGGGGAAAACCATCAAGAATAAAGCCCTTCTGGCATGAAGGTTTTTTTATAGCTTCATCAATGATGCCAACAACCAGGTCATCAGAGACAAGCTCTCCCTGTATGATCCAATACAATTTTTCATGTTATAGTAGTAAGAGAAACTCTTTAAAAAAGAAAATACACTAAGCCATTTAAAACTCTTAACTTCCAATTTTAAACTTAACCTTCTCCATGGCCTCCTTAGCTTTTACGCCCAAGGGAGTTTTGGCAGATACGGCTGCTCTTAGCATATCACCAGTTGCCAAGTGACATAAGCAATATTCATCCTTAATAAATGGTGATTGAGTGCCTTTCCCTGATCCGGGGGGACCTGCCACCAAACATTTTTTGATGTAGATAATAGTATGAGAACAAAACCAAAACAGATGCTATTTTTAACCAAAAATAAACTCCATGAGCTGCTGCCCGTTTGTTAACACAACAATCAATTTTCAGTGAAAATGTTCATTTCTCTGGCAAAATTCACATATTAGTATATTACAGGAATTCCCATTTACAGTTAAAAACATAGAAGATTTACATTTGCCAGATGCAACAGAAAAAACCTTATCCCAGCACTATTCCATTGCAGAGCAGATCCTGATAACCTAAAATAAAAGAATGACATAGAAAGCACTGTCGCTCAAGGATATGCATTGAGGCTTTCAAATAGTTATCATTTTAAATTGTCTTAAGCCTATAACACTGTGCCTAAAAAGTACTCTGACTGGAGATAAAATGTTGGAATCGACCTACAGACTTGTTTAGGACAAGCATATATGGCTACCATGCACAGCAACTTCGAATGTTAAATCACAATCTGGCAAATATAAGTGCTGTAGCTATGTGGCAAGGAATCCATTGACAATAGCTATTAGATGTCATTCTTCAGATTTTTGCTGTTCCACAATGATTCACTGAATAAGCTATAGATATTTTTAAAACAGAATATATATATATAGAAGCCCCTTAAGGAATTGGTGACATCAAAGAGGTGGTAAGATTGTAGAAGGCCCTTGCGATGAACTACAAACAAATGAACCAGAATAGCCTGCATGCACTTAACACTCACAATGCAACATAAAACTTAAAAGCAGTATTGCTTGAGGAGAGACTATGGAAAACTACTAGATTTTCTGAATACTTACAAAGAAAATTGATTAAACGGAATTCCTAATGATTGTCGCAAACACGTTTGCAGGTATGATATGTCATTTGTTTACCATTACAACCTATTTGAAAATTGCACCCCAGCAAAGATGCACCATGTTTCTCTTCATAATTACATTTTATGCAATTGGAGAGGCTAAATTTGATCGTTAGATTACCTAACAATATGGAGAACAAACTGCTTCTTTAAGGCAGGCATGCTGAAAATAAAGTGAAGCAATGCGATTCATTAAATTAGAAACCAAGCAAGTATAAGATTAGAGGCAGGTCCATTAGAACATGTGAGTTTATCAAATGTCCCTAAGTATGCAATAACCAAAATTAAGGACAGCCATTGATCAACCAACGCTGAATGCAGACCTGAAGCAAGAAATGCAAAATTGTGAATAGCAGGCGAACAAGACAATTCAATAAGGATCTAGCAATACAAAACGAGGTCGCCTTATACATACATATGCATATAGGCATTGCTCTCGGTATAACATCTGAGGAGGGCATGCCAAGAGGACCACTGATGAAATTTCTAACCCCGTGAGCAATTGGACATTGAGGGATCAATTAAAACGAAACAGCAACCCATGTATACGAATCCAATCTAACCACCTCGCCCAGAAAAACACTTTTTAGGTTCAAAACAATATACCCACCTGAAAAACCCTCAAAAACCCTACACACTAACCCACTAGGCATATAAATAAATACAGAGATTCCAACTGCATTGAGCCCAGACAATAAATCTAAGAGAACCGATATCTTATACAAGTGAAGACATGTTTCTTCGTATAAACGAGAGAAAAGTTTAAGCATTGAGGAAAGAAGTGCAAACATACCGACTAAAATGAGGCGTTTATCAGGCTTGCTGGCACATTTCATTCGGCGAAGCAGCTCGGTCATGAGATCCAGAGAGGGCACATTGCCCAGATCCAAACCATTTGTGCTCGCCATTTTTCTCCTCTCTTCTCGCCTTCACCAATATCACAGAAAGAATATCAAACATAAAGAACCCCAAAATATAAAAGATGAAAGATGAGAACTGCGAATGGAACTCTGTAATATCCTAACAAGTCAAAAAAAAATTATATTTAAATTTAGTAATTGAGAGATTGTCTCGGAATTACAGTCAATGTTAGTTGAGGACTATGCGATCGTAGCTTTACCTAACACAGGTATCATTAAAAATATTGTTTGCTTTGGCTTTTATCGTACGGTGGAAGTTGTGATCATAGTACTACCAAATATCCTTGGCTGCTACGCCTTGTGAATGGACCATTATTTTTTAAGATTCTTTTGGTGCACCGGTCTTCATGACTTTTTTGGTTAGTTTATTATATCTGTAAAACAGCAATTTGTCTGCAGGTGATGAAACGATTGGGTGGCTCCGCCTTTTTAAGTATACTTTGTTAGGTTGCCATTAAAAGATGGCATAAAGCTATTTAATAATTTGCTTGCATTTAGCAGTGAATAAATGTGTTTGATTCAAGCCTATGGAGTGTGTATTTGAAGGGCATAAAGCTATTTTATAATTTGCTTGCATTTAGCAGTGAATAAATGTGTTTGATTCAAGCCTATGGAGTGTGTATTTGAAGGGCATAAAGCTATTTTATAATTTGTTTGCATTTAGAGTGAATAAATGTGTTTGATTCAAGCCTACGGAGTCTCTATTTGAAGAACATATGGAGGGGAAGCAATTTTATTTTTAAGAGAGTGGAGTTTGCAATTTTGGTAAGAGTCGAGTTATGGCCGGTGTTTCAATTATTGTTTACTTCTTGTTCACTTTATCTTCTAAAAATATTTGTGTTTGATCTATTAAAAAAATTTAAAATATCTAACATGTTACAAAAGCACCAATATATTTTCACATGTCAATGTGTAGTTGACCAATGTATGTAGTCAACTAGGGGAAAGGACTCAGTTACAGCCTCCCATTGAATTACCGCCACCTCCATGGTCACTTAACCCCCCAAAAAAAAATTCACTTTGATCCATTAAAAAACTTTATTTTATTGAATAACTAATAACAAAAACACCAATCGCTGCTCATTAAGTGCTAAAGTGAATAATTTGAGTGGATTTTAAGTGCTAAAATAGCTATAATTGATTGAAATTATGGCGGGCGGATACTAGGACATTAGGTGGCGGCAAACGGACGGCACCTCTAAAAGGTGACTTTTTAACCTCCGCGCGCATATCTAATGCTCCCACACTCGATCAAGTTGTCCAGAAGCCAAAACCTTAGTTATAAGCACTTAACTCGTGAGCGAAAAAAACCCATAAAAAAAAAAATTGATTCGATGTATGGTTTGAATTCTACAGTTGCGCAAAGTTAGCCCTAGCGGATACTAGGTCTTCTCCCCTACACATACATTTGTATTTACAATATAAGACAAGTTGCTCCCAAAAACCCACATTTACAAATTATAATAATCTTTTATTATTACAAATACCCCCACTTGCAAAGGGTTTCAGATTCATTATATATTATATTATATTCACAAATACATATGCACGGTTATTGGTGCTTCAAATGACATAATGAGAAACTCTTATCAACTTATGGGTTGTCAAATGCACAATCTTCAACACCCCTTCTCTAATGTACATGTATCAACTCCATTCAGTGTAGATACCTGCACAAATAAATAATGGTGTAAGGCTCCCCTAATAAACATTAAATCCAAATATAATGTAGAATTCAATCATTTCACCATAAAAAACCTACATAAATGGCAACTACAAATTCAAATGATCGGATCATCCCCAAACAAATTCAAATTTGAAACACAACAACCAAGTTCAATGCATTCAATTGTCATATTTGAATTATTTTATAAGAGGGAAAGAAGCCAGCGTCAATCTCAATTATTCTTCTCTAATAATATCATCTAAATACTATAGAGCATCGACATGCATCGTTTGCACATTCCTCAAATATCCACGCATTTTTAGGTTGGTACATTCTTTGAAAGTTACTTTCATGAAGTGTGTGTTTAACAGTTATATTCATGAAGTGTTTATTTAAATGTTATAAATAAATGAGGGTCCTTTTTTCTCATGGGTTATTCCTTAGAAACCTCGTTTACAAATTCAATAAATTGTGTGTTTATTTACTATTTCCAATTAATTCTTAGACGTCTCCTTTATATATATTTCGGTTAATTCATAAAAGCCTCCTTATATTCATAAAAGTGTGTGTGTGTGTGTGTGTCTATATATATATATATATATATATTTGTGTCTTATTTATATATGTGTGTATATGCATTATGTACATAAAAAATATATACACAAAAATATACATATGCATGCATCCATATAAATACATATATACGTACATATACATACCTATATATAACTATATAGTCATGAAACTATGTGTGTATCTCTGAAGTTTGGATTGACAATTGAACATAGTAGCATACCTACATCTCCATTTACCCCTTGAAACTTTCCATGTAAACTATGTTAGTATTTGTCTACTTTTTATTGCACATACAATAAAGCACCATACTTATATAGGACAAACTTTGTAACTTTTATTCTTTATTTAATAGCTTACATTTTCATCAAGTACTAATAGAAATTCAAAGAAAGATATATATGTGTGTATGCAAATAAATACATACATACATATATGTATATATGTATATACATACATACACATACATATATACATACATGTATATACATATACACATATACATATACAGATATATATATATATGTCATATATATATGTATGTATGTATATATATATGTATGTATGTATATATATATGTATATGTATGTATGTATACATACATCCATATATATATGTATATATACATTATATAGATGTATATATATATCTATATGTATATGTATATATGTATATACATATACATACATACATACATACACATATATATAATGTATGTATGTGTATATATATACATACATATAATATATATATATATAATGTGTGTATATGTATGCATATGTATATGTATATGTATATATATAATAATATATATATATATGTATATATATGCATATATATGTATATAATATATATATATATATACATACTCCCTCTCTCTCTCACACTATATATATATATATATATATATATATATGTATCATATATATATATACATATATGTCTATATATATATACATATATATGTATATATATATACATATGTAGCATATGTGCTATATATATATGCATATGTATATATGTATGTGTTTATATATATATATGCATGTATGTACAATACACACACACACACACACACACATATATATATATATATTGTCTTTACAGTCATTAAAATTTGTATCTCTCAAGTCTGGATTGCAAACAAAATATAGTAGCTTACATTTTCATTATGTGTTATTTTGAAACATTTTTTTGACCGACTTCATCATTTTTTATCATGTCATCTTCATCATGTGATACTCTCCATGGTTTGAGGTAATGTCAACCTATCATTTATCCTTTCATTTTGCATAAGTAGGTACTTGTGAATACATTCTACCCAAGTACTCCTATCTTTGTCACTTCACTTTGCCCCATATTTGTAGAAATTTATGTATTTGTCTAATTAAGGAATTATTATCATGAAACCCTAAGCTTGTATGGGCTTTTTTCTTAAAAACCTTACATTTCTACGCATATATCTGAAAACCCACATATGCATGCATCTTACTTGTGTTTAAATTGCTCTCCTTTCATTGTCCATAAGAAAGCAGTAGCATACATTTTTTGTAAATTGTGTTAGTTTTTGTTTATTTTCCATTGCACATGCAACAAAGCAGTATACACATATAGGAGGAACTTTGTAACTTTTAATTGTAACCTGAGAGATACATACATAGTTTCATGACCATCTATACATACATGCATTCCCTATACATACATAGATATATATAATGAAAATGCAAGCTGAAGTGTACACTTTTATGAATTTAAAGGAGGCTTCTATGAATTCATCGAGAAATATATACTCAGTTTCATGAATAGATAGATATATATATCTTTACGTGAATATCTAAAAGTACGATGAAAATGTAAGTTGTTAAGTAAATAATAAAGGATAAAAAGTTTGTCCTATATATGTATGGTGCTTTGTTGTGTGTGCAAAAAGAAAGTAGACAAATACTAACACATTTTATAGAAAATGTATGCTATTATGTTGTATTGGATAGCCAAAGGATGGTAATTTAAACACAAGTAAGACAAATACAGACATGGGTTTTCAAATATATGCCCAAAAAAATGCATTGTTTTAAGAAAAAGTCCATACAACTTGAGGGTTTCATAATAATAATTCCTTAATCACATGAAAATAGGTGTGGGTTTTCAGATATATGCCTAAAAACACGATGTTTTTTTCATAAAAAAATCCCATTGAAGTTTACGGCTTCATGGTAATAATTTTGTAATCAGATGAAAATAGATGTGGGTTATCAGATTTATGCCCAAATAAGCAAGGGTTTTTTAAAAAAAAAGCCATAGAAGTTTAGGGTTTCATTATAATAATTCCTTAATCAAAGAAATATAGACATGGGTTTTCGAATATATGGCCAAAAAAGCAAGGGTTTTTAAGAAAAAAATCCTATTATAATTAATGGTTTCATGATAATAATTTCTTAACCAGACAAATACAGGAGTGGGTTTTCAAATATATATCCAAAAAAGCAAGGGTTATTGAGAAAAGGCCCATACAATTTTATGGTTTCATGATAATAATTCCTTAAGCAGAAAAATACATGAATTTTTGCAGACATGTCAAATTCGCGAGACAAATAATCTTTTAATTAGACAAAATCATGAAGCGAAAAAGACAGGAGTACTCAACCAAAATATATTCACGAATACCAATCAATGCAAAATTAAAGGATAAATGATAGGTTGATGTTAACTCAAACTATGGAAAGTATCACATGGTGGAGATGGCATGATAAGAAATGATCAAATCGATCAAAAAAGGTGTTTATAATTACCACATAATCAAACAACCAAGAAACCCTTCATGGGTCCAAAAAAATACGTAATAAACAGATTCATGAGTACCATTATTTTCATTTTGAAAGGAGAGATGATGGTTAGACATTACCTGAAGTCATGCAGGGCAAGCGAAATCCACCTATCAAGGGTTTAGCAATGCCTGTGAAAACCATGAGTGCAATGAAAATGAAGACTACCCAGGTAAAATGAAAATAAAATGGGAAATTATCCATTGTCGGACCCGTGATGAATATCAATTAGGTTAAAAAATGAGTGGTGTCTAGTGTGAGATATTGGCAAGAACATGGCTTTGCAGACTATTATGACCACTAAAGTGAACCTAACACATTAACCTTTGAATTTGACCCATCACTTTTGAGCGGTTATAATCAATAAAATTGTTATAATTGCACCCTAGCATTGACACAAATAGGGTTTTTTGAAAATATTAATTGGTGGTGAAAGTGAACGGCTATTGGGTTATTTGAGGGAACATTTTGGACATCAAGTCTAAAAGGTGACTTTTTGACCCTTACGCACTTTGTGAACCCTCTTATATTCGTCGAAAACCCCCAAAAGCCAAAACCATAGCTATAAGCTATTAACTAGAATTTGAATCAAACCCAAAAAATCAACTCAATCCAACACACTATTTAGGAGCTTACATTGTGCAAAGTTAGCTATAATGGCTATTGGTACCCTTCCCCTATTAGATGTTAGTGTGTAATTATTTGTTTTTAGTGTTAAATTGATGTACTTTTTCCATATGATTTTACAATCAATATTGATAAAAATATCATGAGGTTTGTAATTCTTGATTGATGAGTATAATATTTTTTTATGTGTTATTATAAGTAGGTTTTATATTAAACTTGTTGAATAGAAATACAACTTGCTTGAACATTGTTATTCAATTACATTATCATTGTAGATAAGGGTTGATGCAAGAAGTTGGGTACACAAAAAACTCAAAAAGTGGAAATGTTTTTGCTGTTTTTCAGAATTTGTCACACTTGGACTGAAAATTTGAGGCACTTCCAAAATGAATCTTAAAAAAAGTCAGTAATATGAAATTTAGAATTTTGAATCTAGTTTCCAAATATGTAAATTATTAAAATACCCAGTTTATAGAAATTAAATTTTGATAAAGATCTATAAAAACCACTTTTTTAAAGTCCCTGTTTTTTAACCATACCAAGCAGGTGTACGGACAACACTTTTTGACCCAAATAAAATTATTTTGCTAATTCCTTTTAGGAAAAGAGAGCTAACAACATGAAGTTTGGGCTGGATTTTTTTTTGTAATTTTTGATTGAATATATTTTTTTTTATTAATTTTTTATTGGCCTTAATTGATGTTTTTTCAAATCAACGTGTACGGACAACATAATTGGACCTAAACAAAACATTTTTTGACTCTTTTTTTTTTCATTGTGTAGAGAATTGTCTGAAGTTTGGGACCATATAATTTTTTTTACAAGAAACTTAACCAATACAAAGTTATTAAAAAACCAAAAAAACCTGATCTTTCAAGTTTAAGGCCTAGTTTGCTTAGAAATTAATTTAAAAATAACAAACTTAATCCAATTTTAACAAAAATTATATATCTAGAAAGTAGACATTGTGTTCTCTAATGGGTTTTAATTTTATAGACTAATTCAGAAAAAAAGTTCATCATCTATGTTGTCAAAGTTGGACATTTTTTTTCAGTTTGCCTTAGTTTTTTAGTTGCAGGTCAAAAGCTAAGGCTCGGATTGCCAAGCCTTTCCCGAGCCTAAAACCGGGGCTAGATTTGGTTTGGGAGATCAACTTTTAAATAACGCGTATGCGTTATAGAAACGCGTACGCGTTATTTAAATAAAACGCGTACGCGTTTCACAACGCATACGCGTTATGTTTTGCCCGTTGGCAGAAAGCAACGCGTACGCGTTACTGAACGCGTACGCATTTTAAAAATATAACGCGTACGCGTTTCATAACGCGTACGCGTTTGTATAATAGCCGTTTTTTCCTAATTTGAAAAATACTGTTAAAACACGATTTTTTTACAGCATTCTTTTTCTGCAGTACGGACCTAAAGTGTCATTTTCTGCGTTTTTTATTGCAGATTTGTCTTGTGCAGGGCATATTCTATTCAAATTGTTGGAAGAGTAAAAGTGCAAGTTAAATTTTCTGAAGTGGAATCAAGTGCAAAAATATTTTACAAGAAGATTTGGAAAAAGTGAATTTTTGGATGTACTCATGATGATTTTGTACTTCAGAATTTATAGAAAAAATAATCTTCATAGTACATAGTTTTATTTGAATATTTGAAGGAGGGGAAAATTTTAAAATAGGTTTCTTGAATTATTGTTTTTGTCATCAAAGAGGGTTTGGTAACCATGGGTGATAAAAAAAGACAAAGAAAAAGATGTAGGAAGGTAATGACACCCGAAGAAATTCAAGCAAATAAAGATAAAGAGGCAAAAAGACAAAGGGAAAGGAGACAAAGGATTCATCAAGTGAAAGATTTGGAAGCATCTAGTTCTAAGAATGTCGAAGAGGAAGCCATGAATGATGAAATCAATGTAGATGATGCAAATGTGGAGATGGTGAATATGGAAGAAAATGCAACTATGGAGACAAACCCAAATGTTCCTTCAACTTCAACTTTGAATAATATGCAAATAACTTCGGGTGTGTCTTCAAATCCACCTCCCAATGATATGGAAAATGTACCTATTCAAACAATCTATCCAGGTATGTCTTCAAACCCAAGTTTTTATAATATTGATATTGCTTGTTTAGAAGAAGCTGGATACACAATTGATGAGATTAATAATACTAGGGTTGAAACAATACATAAACAAGAAAATGATGAAATTATATCTTATGAGAATGTAAATGAGAATGAAATCCCTAATATTGATGAAAATGAGAATGAAATCCCTTTTACATTTGAAAATGAAAATGAAACCCCTTGTGTGAATGAAAATGAAACTCCATCTATGGATGAAGTTGAAAATGTTTTTTTAACAATTGAAACAAATGTGTTAAATAACCTTCGTGGTAAAGTTTCTTCAAGACAAATTAGAAATTATGGAAATAAAATATATAAAATGTTTTTTTATAGAAAGAAATTAGGATTCCAATGTCAACTCATGGTGCAATTGATGAGAATGTTTAAAATGAGAAAAGTGATGAAAAAATTAGGTGTTTTTGTAAAACCAAAAAAGAAAGATGATTCAGTAGAACAAGTCATATCTAGTGTTGCTAATGCTATTGATGTTATTGGTAAGAAAAGTCGATCAAAAGATAAGAATGCGGCTCGCCGTGCAATAACAACTGCTCTAGTTGATAAAACAGCTTCCAATAAAAGAATGTTAAGTAAGATTAGTAAATGTATAAACTTAAATCCTAGAACTTTGATAAGAGCTGCTAAAAGAAGAGAAAGTATTGAAAAAGATCCTATTAATCAATGTTGGAGTTTTAGTGGTAGACTCCCAAGATCAGACATGAAATTAACTAATGAAATTAAATCTTTAATCGAAAAATTTTGGTATGATAATACAAGAGTATCACCTAACATTAGAGATGTCTTAAAATTAAGGGTGGGTTCCAAAATTCGTGAACCTCATCCAAAGCATCTCTTAGATATGACTCAAACTGAATTATATAAAAAATTTAGATGCTTCAATCTTACCATTGAATATTAGCATAAGTCAAAGATCATTTGAAAAGTGTAAACCTTGGTATGTTAGAATTAATAAGCAACGAATCTCTTGTTGTTGTAAGACTCATGTACAATTTCATTATTATTATGATATATTTCGATATATACGATGCACTTTGCATGCTAACCAAATTATGCAGGACATTTGTGGTATTACTATGCCACCTGAAAGAATCAAAGATTTTATAGCAGGTTTGTTTTGTAATCCCTCTTTAAATGGAAACTCATTTTTTTTAAAAGGATGCATATCTGGAGAATGCGATAGATGTGGTAACTTTTCATTATTAGGTGAATGTATGCATGAAAGTAGTTTAGATGAATTTGGAAAACAATTAGTGGATGTAAAAAAATTTAAAAATATTGAGTATTCTTTAAAAGATGGTAAAATTGGAAGACGTGTTGAGCTAATTGTGGAAAAAGTTAGTGTGCATACTTTTATTACTGAATTTAAAGATAAGTTTGTACCTAAATATGTTCAACACTCTCAGAATGCTCATTGGCTTGATAATCAATTTAGTTTATGTAAAAACACATTTCCAATTGGAACTATATTGTCAATTGTTGATTTTGCTGAAAATTATACTCTTGCTCCACAAGAAGAAATTCAATCACAATATTATAATTCAGTGCAAGTAGCTATATTTGTTCACATTGTTTATAGACATGTTGAAGATAGTACAGAAGATAATAGAATTTTTTTGAAAGAGTACCATTTTTATGTAAGTGATAATCGATTACATTCATCTGAGTTTGTACAATATTGTTTTGATATATTTAATAAAAATTTAAAAGAGAGAGGAATTCAAATGCTAGAACATCTCATATGGTCAGATAATTGCACGGGTCAATTCAAAAATGCTAGAATGTTTTATTGGCTATGTAGAGTTCATAAGGAAAATAATATCCAACACATATGGAGTTTTTTTGAAGCTGGTCATGGTAAGGGAGAACACGATGGAGCAGGTGCATGTGTAAAAAGAGCTCTTGCTAGAGAGCAACTAAAATTTGAGGATGCTGCAAAATTTAGAAATGCACGTGCAATTGTAGATTGGTGCAATACCAAATTATCTACAAGGACAAGTGAGAAATCAATAATTCGATGCTTCTTTTGGTTAGTTGAAGAAAATGATATTTTTTCTCGACAGGATTGTGAAACAATTAATGGAAGTGCAAAATGGCATTCATTTAAGAGTTCAAATGCAAACACATGGACAATATGGACAAGGGAGTTGGCATGCTATTGTCAATTTTGTATTGTAGGTGATTGGCAAGCATGTGAAAATATGGAATGGGTCGAACAATGGCAACAAAGAGCTTTAACGCCTACATTGACACATGTTCAACATGAAATGACAATTGAAGATAATCAAGTGTTCGCATCAGATGATTATGATCGTGTTTCAGATCTTGTACAAGAAGGTACATTATTTATTGAGTTGAATTTTGTATGTATGCATGTTTATATGAGTTAAATATAAGTCACTTTTTATTGAATTTTGTATTTATTTTTGTAGGACATGTGTATGCTGTTGTTGCACCTCAAGGGAATGAAGAGCAGACAGAGTACTGGTTGGCTAGATGTGTTGAGAGAAAACATAAGTTGGTACATACTAGAGTAGATGATGACAACTTTGAGTATCCAACTGGTTCAGTGGTTGTTGTTGGCACTTGGCTTCGAAAATATTTGATGAGAAAGAATGGCTTGCCTGCATTTGAAGATTATGAAAGACACAAGAAAATTATGCATTATTCACATTTGATTTTGGCAACCAATATAAAACTAGTTAGATATCAAGGGAGGCCTGCTAATAAAGTTTTATGGACAATTTCAATGGATGATCATGAGACAATCATAGATGCATTAAAAAAAGAGAGGATGCAGATGGTACAATAGAGTAAATAAATATTGGTAAGCATATCTAGTCGTATATATATTTAATTGATATATATATATATATATATTTGTCTTTAATCATTTCCTAATTAAAGTTTTATATCATTTTTTGTTTCAGGTCTCCCAAAATTAGATGCTTTACAAAAAAGAGAGGAGATGCACATATATTACAATGGAATTTCAATCTAGAGACAGGTAACTATATATAGTTCTAGATACATTTAATTGATACTTTATAATTGATTTCATATCCCCTTAAGCCATTCTCTTAAAACCCCTTAAGTCATCCTCTTATGTACCATTAATCCATCCTTTTGCAGCCCCTTAAGTCATTCTATCAACTACCATTAATCCATCCTCTTAGGACCTTGTAATCCATACCCTCATATATCTACCCTTAATTTGTCCACTTGCATCCACTTAAGTCACTCACTCAACACCTCTTAATTCATCCTCTTAGGACCCCTCAATAAATATCCTCATATATCTACCCTTAATCTATCCACTTGCATCCTTAAGTCCCACTCTCTCAACGCCTTAATCCCTTTAACTCATTTTAGGGTTTAGGGTTTATGGTTCCCAACTCATTCTATCAACTCCTTAATCCACCCTCTTGCATCCTTTAACTTATTCCTGTAAACTCCCTTAATCCACCCTCTTACATCACTTTAACTCATTTTAGGGTTTAGGGTTTAGGGTTTAACTCATTCTATCAACTCCCCTTAATCCACCCTCTTGCATCCCCTTAATCCACCCTCTTATGTAGGTTTAACTCATTTTAGGGTTTAGGGTTTAGGGTTTAACTCATTCTATCAACTCCCCTTAATCCACCCTCTTGCATCCCCTTAATCCACCCTCTTATGTAAGTTTAACTCATTTTAGGGTTTAGGGTTTAGGGTTTAACTCATTCTATCAACTCACCTTAATCCACCCTCTTGCATCCCCTTAATCCACCCTCTTATGTAAGTTTAACTCATTTTAGGGTTTAGGGTTTAGGGTTTAACTCATTCTATCAACTCCCCTTAATCCACCCTCTTACATCACTTTAACTCATTTTATCAACTCCCCTTAATCCACCCTCTGCATCCCCTTAATCCACCCTCTTGCATCACTTTAACTCATTCTATCAACTCCCCTTAATCCACCCTCTTGCATCACTTTAACTCATTCTCTCAACTCCCCTTAATCCACCCTCTTGCATCACTTTCACTCATTCTCTCAACTCCCCTTAATCCAACCTCTTGCATCCCCTTAATCCACTCTCTTACGTCACTTTAACTCATTTTATGAACTCCCCTTAATCCACCCTCTTGCATCCCTTCAACTCATTCTATCAGCTCCCCTTAATCTACCCTCTTGCATCCCCTTAATCCACTCTCTTACATCCTTTCAGCTCATTCTCTCAACTCCCCCTTAATCCACCCTCTTACATCACTTTAACTCATTCCTATCAGCTCCCTTAATCACCCATCCCCTTAATCCACTCTCTTACATCCTTTCAACTCATTCCTCTCTAACTCCCCTTAATCCACCCTCTTACATCAGCTTTCCTTCATTATTATCAACTCCTTTTAATCCACCCTCTTACATCCTTTAACTCATTTTATCAGCTCCCTTAATCCACCCTCTTGCATCCCCTTAATCCACCCTCTTGCATCACTTTAGCTCCATTCCACCATCAGCTCCCTTAATCCACCCTCTTGTCCTTCAACTCATTCTATGAAACCCCTTAATCCACCCTCTTGCATCACTTTATCATTCTCTCAACTCCCCTTAATCCACCCCTCTTACATCATGCTTTAACTTCATTATTATCAACTCCCTTAATCCCGCCCTCTTACATCCAGCACAACTCATTTTTATCAGCTCCCCATATCGGCCTCTACCCATCCATAATCATTCTCTTCTCATTTTATGAACTCCCCCTAATCCACCCTCTTGCATCCCTTCAACTCATTCTATTGGCTCCCCTTAATCTACCCTCTTGCATCCCCTTAATCCACTCTCTTACATATTGTCAACTCATTCTCTCAACTCCCCCTTAATCCACCCTCTTACATCACTTTAACTCATTTTATCAACTCCTCTTAATCCAGCCTCTTGCATCCCCTTAATCCACTCTCTTACGTCACTTTAACTCATTTTATGAACTCCCCTTAATCCACCCTCTTGCATCCCTTCAACTCATTCTATCAGCTCCCCTTAATCTACCCTCTTGCATCCCCTCAATCCACTCTCTTACATCCTTTCAACTCATTCTCTCAACTCCCCCTTAATCCACCCTCTTACATCACTTTAACTCATTTTATCAACTCCCCTTAATCCACCCTCTTTCATCCCCCTAATCCAACCTCTTAGGTCCCCTTAATCCATCCTATGGCTAACATCATTTGAATTTGTATGGAATTTACTATATGCAATTCTTTTCTTGCATGAATTTTTTACTTAAATGACTCGTAAAAATTGTAGTTACTTACATTAATTATTTTTGCAAGTTCTCATCAAGTTCGGTCTACAATGTGATTGTTGAACTGAAAAACTATTTTATCTGGAGACTATGTAAATATCAATTTTTGGTATTCACCTAAAAGTTGATAAGCTTTAATTGTATCTACATGCACATATATGTTTCATCATGTTATATAGTTGTACATTAAACTTCTTGATGTACATTATATATGTTTGTTCGATGTCACTTTTTAAATATCTTATTCAAATTGTATAGATTATACATATTTCATGTGTCTTCTATTTACCACATTTTATATAATTATTCAATTGTATAGATTATACATTAAATATACATACAAGGAGATGGTTTTTTGTTTATTGATTCAAATATTTGCTATGTAATTGGAAAATAGTTAGAATTACTTGCCCTTAATTTATTATGAATATGATTTAAGAGACTATTTAAGGAATGTTTTAATTTGTCACCTAACCATGTGATAAGTTATATATATATGAAATTTGATTCTAGATAAGAATTATTATATAGTGCATGTATTACTTGAAAATTTGATAAAATGTAAATATATAGATATGTATATAAATGCATATAATTATGAAAATGAACATAACATGATCTCATAATTGACTGCATATATAATCATCATATTAAAGGCAACTGATATAAATAAACACACATATATGATAATAACATGTTCAAAATAAAACTAGAGATCTACATAGTCCATAAAATTTATATGTCAAGTCCAACACATATATTGAAATGAAACTAGAGGTTTGTAGTCCATAAAATATAAAACTATCTAACTCTCAGGCTGATCAGTTAAATCAAGTCTCCTCTTTGTTCCACGTTGACTAGATGTACCTGCATCATGCTGTAAAAGAGTTCAAGAAACTCGAAATTAGATTTAAATTTATTTAGAAATTTTGATATAATTAAACATATTTAAAATTGAAAATATAAACTTTTAGATTAAAAAACTAATTAAATATCGACTAAATATATTAAAAATGATTTCTAGTATTCATAAATTACCATATGGTCATGTGAATCAATTGGCACATTTTCTTCAACAGGTAACATAACTGTCTGTTGAGAAGATGGAAATGCCTGATCCACTATATCCTGCATATTCATATAAAGCAAACAATATGTGAAAACCTTGAATATATATATATATAATGTTCGTAAAATTTGTATAGGAGATTTAAAGTAAAGTTTACAACCTCGAATGATATGACCTCATGATCACGCACCTGAGATTGCCCATGAATAGATGTCAATGATGTCTCAGGTGTGCGGCCCGCCATGGTTATCTCATCAAATCCCTACATATAGATGTACAACAGTTCATATAGATCATTCACACATGTGTATATAAATGTAAAAATTAAATTAGATCTATGATGTGTATTTAATTTAAACTTAACAAACTTTTGAAAGCACACACCTGAGCTGATGATGTCTCAGGAGCGCTCACCACTGTAACTTGTGGCTCATCAATACTAGGAATAGTATGACTTCCCTGCATCTAGATATAATATATCAATTCACACATGTGTACAAATTCAAATTAAATTATATATATATATGGACACACAAATTATTTAATATATTTTGGTTCAAGTACCTGTTGAAAAGGTGAGCCCAAATCTACAGCACTCGACATATACACACGATGATGATATTGAGTTTCGGGCATCACGTCATCATGTGTCTATACACCAAACACAAAATTATTGAATTAATATTATATTATATATATAGTTTGATGTTATTATTTACATGAATTTTTTACATTTCAAACTTGAATTAAATTTAAGTTCAAAAGATGAACATACCTGTGTGGGACGATCCTCAGAATATAGTAAATTTAGGTATGATCCCGCCCCAGATGCATGTGCCTCACCTGAAGTGGATGTCTGAGTATCCCTATAGCCCGAGCCTCCATGCTCTGTATTGGCCACTTCAGTGGCCGCGTGTGTAGTCTGCTGAGTGAGATGTCCTGAAAGTGAACTCAATGCTCCTAGTGTAGATAACATGGTTTGCTGCTGAAATGCAGCGGGAATACCAGGAGAAGGAGGAGGAACAAGAGGCGCAACTGGAGCACGTCGCTGAGGATCGACACGTGCTCCTAGTCTATGTTGGGGCATGCCACACCCAGCTCCCTGAAATGACCTCATATCAAAATAGTTGGGTTTTTTACCCAACTCAAACTCAGCCCATAACTTTCTCAAAAACTATAAGGGCACCTCACTGTTGCCATGTGGTGGAGTATCAAACACCATCCACCATCTATCCCAAAAATTTGCAGCTATCTGCGGGTGCCTACACCATAAAATTGAAATTCTTTTTTTTGTGGGTGGTATTGGTTCGTTTGTTTGGGGGTTCACAAAATATTGGCATATAGCTTGTTTAGTGATTTTTAGGTTATTGATTTCTTTATATGACAACCCATCTGCATAGAATTGTCTCATCTCTTCTCTCCATTGATGGAACCTATCTAGGTCCGCATCGATAGATCGAACAGAATCGACAATAGTTTGCATTGTAGATGCAAACCGTGCGAGATGAGGAGGGATTCTAGTCTCATTTTTTATGAGATCTATGTTCCCTTGAATCACAACTAAGTTGGCTCGAATATTATCTCTGAGTTGATTTTGGTCAAATGGAGGAGGGGGTGGGGGTTCAGGTGGTGGAGAATGTGGAGGTGACTGAGGCATATCCTCATGTGGTGGGGTGGGGTGTGCACCAGGATCTATAGGAATTTCTGGATTAGGCATGAAATCCTCTAAAGTGAAAAGTGGATCCATGGACTAGAAATGATATGGCAACTGCATGTTAAACAATTAAAAAATATATATCAACAAACTAATTAAATAATGTACACAATTTCAAAGTTATTTAAAAATCACATTGAACATGCACAAATTCAAAATATATTTCATTTATAACATTAAAATTCAATTTATAACATTAAAAAATCATAGCATTACAAATTCATATTATAAATGAGAGTTGAATAGAAACCGATAGTCACTTAAGAACTATAAATGAGAGTTGAATAAAAACAGAAGGTTAGTAGAACAAGTGATGAAAAATATTGAAAATCATTGAAGACAATTCATAAATCAATCATGACAAATTCCATATAGGGATAGTAATTAAGATACGTTGAATTATTATCCAAGTGACTCCTACAATACCTATTTTTTATAAGTTTTAAGTGTCTCTCTTGGAACCTATGGTTTGTAATTCGTGTACAAATTAGAGTTAGGGTTGGGGTTAGGGTTAGGGATAAGTTTAGGGTTAGGCTTAAGATTGGAGTTAGGGTTAGGGTTATAGATAATTAGGGTTAGGGTTAGGGTTAGGGATAAGGTGAGGGTTAGGCTTAATATTGGGGTTAGGGTTAGGGTTAGAGTTAGAATTAGGGTTAGGTTTGGGTTAAAATTAGAGTTATTTTTTGGGCATAGGTTTAGGGTTATGGTTAGGAAAAGGGTAAAAATTAGAGTTACGATTGGGGTTAAGGTTAAAACATGAGTTAGGGTTGAGGATAGGGTTCAGGTTAGGGTAAGAGTAAGAACTAGAGTTAGTTTTGGGGTTAGGGTTATGGTTAAGGTTAGAGCTAGGGTTAAAATTATGGTTAGGGTTAAGGTTAGAGATAAAATTATGGTTAAGGTTAGGGTTATGATTAGAGATTGAGTTAGGGTTAGGGTTAGTGTTTGGGTTAAAATTAGATTAAGGGTTATGGATAGGGTAACAATAAGAATTGGAGTTATGGTGGGGATTAGGGTTATGGTGAAAATTAGTGTTAGGGTTAAGATTAGGGTTTGGGTTAAGATTAGAGATAGAATTAGGGTTAGGGTTAGGGTTATGGGGTTGAGGGTGAAGTAAGTCTCTAATTTCTCCAACTGGGCCTGAGAAAAATCTTGTCACTACAATCAAACTTAGGTGCATAAAGTTTTTTAGCTTACTTTTTATCTCCCTATTCTTCACTTTCTATATTCCTTGCTCATTTCTTGTAGATGGAACTTCTTACCATATTGAAACATTTTTCAAAAGATAAGGCTTCTCTCATATATTTTCATTGATTCAAATATTTTTCTATTAATCTATATTGTTTCTCCTTAATAGATTATTCCTAAGGGATGAGGGGAATGGTTTCAAATTCTTCTTCATCTTCCTATAAAACATGGGGTTTTAGGAATTCAAAAGGGTGTCACATGTTGCTCTACTATTTTTTTTTGTTGATTTTTCCCTCCTTTGGGGATTTTTTATGATTAAATATTCAACCAACTTCCTAGAATTAGCCCATTTGACTCCTTTAGCCTTGATTTAGAATTTGAAAATTCTTTTAGAAGAATTCCTCTTTTTCTCCTTACCCTTTTTTCAATAAAATTTTATGATATCCTAAAATATTTCTTATTTCTCATTGGACTTACGAAAATAAAATAGGGAAATGACTATAATATTTAAGTATGTTATGAGTGCCCTAGTTATGGGGCCACTAGTGTTATATAATAAAGAATGTAATTTTAAAGTGGCATTGATAAAAAGGTTTGTACATGTAGGTTTATTTTGGACTTGTAAAAAGGAAAGAAATTAAAAGATAGCTATTTAATTAAATCCTAAGATTGAGAGTGGTATTCTTGTTTATCCATTAATTTTACTTGAATAGATTGGACACCATATTTTCCTATCACTAGAGATTAGAGGAGGGAACCCCATTTATTTCCATATATAGTTAATGGATGAAAATTCATAAATCAATCATGAGAAATTCCATATAGGGATAGTAATTAAGATACATTGAATTATTATCCAAGTGACTCCTACAATACCTATTTTTTATAAGTTTTAAGTGTCTCTCTTGGAACCTATGGTTTGTAATTCATGTACAAATTAGAGTTAGGGTTGGGGTTAGGGTTAGGGATAAGTTTAGGGTTAGGCTTAAGATTGGAGTTAGGGTTAGGGTTATAGATAATTAGGGTTAGGGTTAGGGTTAGGGATAAGGTGAGGGTTAGGCTTAATATTGGGGTTAGGGTTAGGGTTAGAGTTAGAATTAGGGTTAGGTTTGGGTTAAAATTAGAGTTATTTTTTGGGCATAGGTTTAGGGTTATGGTTAGGAAAAGGGTAAAAATTAGAGTTACGATTGGGGTTAAGGTTAAAACATGAGTTAGGGTTGAGGATAGGGTTCAGGTTAGTGTAAGAGTAAGAATTAGAGTTAGTTTTGGGGTTAGGGTTATGGTTAAGGTTAGAGCTAGGGTTAAAATTATGGTTAGGGTTAAGGTTAGAGATAAAATTACATGGTTAAGGTTAGGTTTATGATTAGAGATTGAGTTAGGGTTAGGGTTAGTGTTTGGGTTAAAATTAGATTAAGGGTTATGAATAGGGTAACAATAAGAATTGGAGTTATGGTGGGGATTAGGGTTATGGTGAAGGTTAGTGTTAGGGTTAAGATTAGGGTTTGGGTTATCCTATATTAACCTTATTCCAATATTAACCCTAATTATAATGAAAAAACTAATTCTAAATGTAACCTAAGGGGAGAGAGGTCTCTAAGAGGTTTTTAGTTTTACGTTTTATGGTTTAGATTTCTAAGTTTAGATAAAATATGGTTTTCAATTTACAATTTAAAGTTATTTATTTTTTAAATGCAATTTAAAACTATTAAAAATTGAAATAAAACGCATTAAACAAAAAAAACTTAAATACTAATTCAAAAACAAAAAAACAAGATACAAAGCAAAAAAGGGCAGAAATCAACTAACCTGGAGGTCTCAGAGGTCAAGTGTGATGACGGGAGGAGCGAGCAACAGCCTCCAAACGCGTACGCGCTCTTGCTTGACTTCTGTTGATTCGGCAAAAACAGTGGATAAAATGAAAAGCCAGCAGTTTATTTAAAAAAATAAATACTTTTCGATAACGCGTACGCGTTTTAGGTTCGGGTACCCGTTCCTCAGCGCGTACGCGTTCGGATTTAGGTTCGGGTACCCGTTACGTAACACGTACGCGTTTTTTTAAAACGCGTACGCGTTTTGTGCGAAATTTTTTTTGTTGCCCGAAATTTCCCCTCTTCGTGTACTCAACTTCTTGCTTTTACCCATAAATAGTGTTGATACAAGATTACACTCAATGCAAAATAAATTTAAGAAAAACAATGGAAAAATTATAAATGACATTTAGATCTGCTTTAAAATATTCATAGAATTTCTAGTGGTGTACCACCCTACTCTTGTTTGTGGTTGGAGAATTCCCATGTTGGTGAAACCTCATGGATCCTAGGAGCATCAATTATATTAGACTAACTATGGGTGGCAATCAATGGTGACAACTTGAAGAACATCCTTAGTGGTTGGGGTTTGAAACCAAGTGTTTAATAAACAAGTACAAGTATTTGAGGCATAAACATTATCAACTAAAAAAAAACAATCTAAAATGGTCAATAACATTTGGTGGCCTTTGCTTTATCCTTACCTTGTATTTGGATAAAAAAAATTTGGCACCATTGCTACAAAATGATTAGCAATGTCATAACATGTGTAGCATGCTTGCTAGTGTCATTTTTGTTGGAGAAAGCCAAGATCAAGAGCATGAAACAAACTTCCACAAGTGAACAAAATAAGCACAATAGTATGTTTTATCAATATATAAAATGAAGAGTGTAACATGCCCATTGTTCTACTCAAAAGAATTTCTAATGTTTTAACCACAAGTGAAATAAACTATGTTGCTATTCACATTGCAATAAAAAATTTATTTTCAACAAGAATATATTGTGCGCATTTGATATAACAATATTCCAACTTTCTCATTTTATTTCAACGAAATGTTACAATCTTTCCAAAGTATTGATTTCATTCTCAATATAACACATCACATTTTACAAACTTCCACATAATGGATACAAAGATTCATACATGGCTCTTCTAAGCTTTATTCGTAATAGATATACAAATTGGTCTTGATGTTGCCATGTTTGTGCATACATTCTAGATGTCCCTATTCCCCGGTGCATACATTCTAGTTGTCCCTAATACCAGTACAAACATCCCCAAACCTCGGTCGCCAATTGATGAGGAGAGGCATCACTCAAGCACTTTTCTGCCAACCACAAACTTAATGCGGTCCCTTGCACATCTACCACATATGGTAAGATGACCCTACCCTTCAACGAAGAGTTTGGTATGGTAACCTCATAATAGTAACCTTCCTAAGCTCAGTGTTGTGTCCTACATAACTAGAACTTGTATACAATCTGCATGTATGTCAATCCTGAACTAGCATGATTAAAAGGAACACAGTGAATTGACAGTGTAACCAGTGGAAATTACACTACTTTGGTTGAAATATTCTTCACCCAGTACTTCGAGTGAAAGTCATCCTATTCACATACACTACCCTAACTCAATTTAGATTTTGACCATTTAATATACTATGCATGGGTAAATTTCCTTCCATAGGTAATCTTTAACCCCAAAAATAGCCTATTCCCATTTCCAATTCACAATGATACTTCTCCTAAGTATTCACATGCATAAGCTATCCCCTTCTTTGGACAGTCAAATTCTAGGAATAACCTATGAACTCCTTATGATTCAAATCTCATAATCTATAATATAGCTACATAAGCTTCATTTTATCATAAATACTCATCAATAGATGACTCCATTCAAGAATATATCATAATGATAAATGATTCTCATTAAGAGTATAATATCAATAATAAATGACCTCAATCAACGAGTAATCATATCAAAAAATGACTCATTCAAAAATATAGTCTCAATAACAAAAGACTATATTCAAGAGTGTAATCTCATCAATAAAAGATTATTCAAAAAGTAGATTTTCATTAATAAAATGACTTCACGTCAAGAGTGTAAAACATCCAATCAAGTAACAATTCCAACTCAATAGGTTAATCTACATATGGCTCCAACCAAATAGTAATTCACGAACTCAAGTGACCAACTCAATCGCATAGGTTACTCTCAACCATGTTTTACCTTAATCCTAAGATAAAATCAACAATCAACAATCAATCTGATCATGTAGGTTAATCTCAACCTATGTGCTTCAAGCAAAGATCGAATAAACAACCCAACTAAGTAGGTTAATCTTAACCTATGGTTTCAATCAATAATCAAGTAAACTTCCCAACCCAAATAGGTTATTCTCAACCTAGGGTTTCAATTAATAATAAAGTAATGATCAAGTGATCATTTAAGTATAGGTTAAAAATATGTTGTCACATCCTATCATATCTTTCATATTAACACTATTGTTGTATTGCTAAACCTTATCATCCCAAGGTTTCCTAGCATTACAAGCTAACAATATTAAGTCACCTCATGTCATCGATACATTTCACGTTCTTTATACGTGTAGTGTAGACTATCTATGTATAATCGAAATAGAATCGTCATCATCTAGATTCCCATATAGGGTATATAAAAGCATTAACCTAATAGATAGGTTTCTTAAGCAAGTAACAAACAAGACCATGCAAGTATAACAAGCATCACATATACTCAAAATCATTCTTTTCAACATAGTAATCAAAACTATTTAACCTTTCCTTCATGTAAAAGACAAAGGTTTAGATACTAGCATGCTTGTTAAATGCTATACTCCAATTGACCAATTGGTTCCTTAGCTAAATCCTCTCTAAGAATCAGCTTACAACTCTTTCCACTTCTTAATCCCCTCTTCACAAAATTTTCTCGTGTTGACTCTCACACTATTTGCCTTACAACTTCTCTTAGCTCAAAAAACAAGGATCTCTCAGATAAAAATAACAAAATTCAAGTGAATGTGTGCCAAATAAGGTAATCTGGTGCAGGAGCACCTGGCAAAGTTCAAGGTTTATTGAAGTTTTGGTTAAAGTTATAATTTTTGTTGTGTTGTGTGAGGTCATGTTGACCATCTAGCTAGGTTTTGTTGTTTTGAATAAAACTTGATCTATCTATGATCAATGGATTGGGAGGTGGCAATCATGAATGGGTTTTGAAGCTCCAACTTGTCATAATTCCCAACCTAGTCAAGTGTTTGAAAACACATTGGGTTTTATAAATTGCCTCTTTAGGTCTTCTAAGGGCTCGACCCAAGCTTTTAAATGGTTTTGAAGGCCTATTTAAGGCATAACTTGACCCTGAGGCAGGGTTAGAAGCATTATTATTGAGTGACATATTTGAAGATTGAAGGAAACAACGTTCAAAAGACAGTTTTTCTGTATTTTTGTGTTAAAACTGAACTTTAATGGGGTGACCCTGCTATTTTTCTGTGTGGAGTATGTAGTGTTAGCCTTATAAAAACTTGGTGTTCCTTCCTTTTGATTTTTTAGATTGTTTTCAACTTGTATTTGTAAATACTTCTGGTTCTTGTGTTTTTTGGCCTGTAACAGGCAGTTTTTAAAGAATGGAGTCCTAGGGCACCTTCCCACCATACAAATTGTACGGCCTCTTAGGATTAGTGTCTAGGATCCTTCATTGTAAATATGGTAGCATTTAGGTTTTGTGGCAGTGCAAGAGGCGCTAGAAAAGCTTTGCCCTAGGCGAGCCAGTGCAAACCCGGTTAGGGCATACTTGGAGAAAAAGTTGCATATCTTGCAGAGGAAAAGAGATCTTTGAGAAATTATTTCTTGTGAATTTAGGGGAAGGTCTTGACTATGCATGGTGATCAGGAAGAGGCTTTAGCAATTCAT
>VDFB02359816.1:0-13561 GCA_007258455.2 Sequoia sempervirens
CTCCTTTGATGTGATTCAATTATTTCCTTTCTTGCGGATGCATGGAACATGATTCCTATTTGAAGTTTGTGGATGGGAGATATCTTGTCCAAATCCATATTTCCTTGTTGCATCATCAACTACAACAATTGGGATGATACAACATATTGAAATTTAGGTTGCATGCTCAAAATATTCTTCAAGGAGTCTCCGAAGGAGTTGGAAGATTCACTAGAAGCCTTAGCAGTTTCCGAAGCCTTTCCCTTGTCCTCTACAATACCAGAGTTTATTGGTTTTACTATTTCTGCATCTTTAGATGCATCCTTAGTCTTGTCTTCTTCCTCTTCATGCTCTTCTTATTTTTCTTCATCAAATTTTTCTTCTTCATACTCCACATCATCATTTTTATCAACATTAACCTTGTTTGTTTTCTCTTCCTCTACATTATTTTCAATGTTTTTCGAAGGTGTAACTTCATTATTTTGTATAGGAGGAGTGATGCCATTTTCCTTTGCAATGTATTCTCTGATCATTGCCTCTTCTTCATTTTCTTTTGTCATATCCTCCACTTTTGGAGGAGTGTTTTCCATTGCAGCTTCATCATTAGTATCATGCTCATGTTGGGTATCATCTATCTACACTTCTTCTATATTAGGTTCTAGAGTAGTGGTATCATCATTCACTTCTTCCTCAACCATTGGAGTCAATCCTAACTTTTGTACAATCTCCTCTACTTTATCATTTCTCTCTTTTTAGATCCTTTCCAGATCACCTTTGTCTTTTCCCATAAGGTTGGTTACCTTTATCTTTAGAAAGTGGAGCACCAACTCTTTCCAAGGATTCATCTTTTATCCTTTCATGTTCTTTTATTGCCTCTTGTCTTCTTTCCAACAAAATATTCCATAGCTCATCAGGAATATCCTTCTTGATATTTTGCATATCAACTTCCAGTACAACAATGTATTTGATTATGGCTTTGATGATGGTAGCCTTGTCTAGCTCATCCACATCCTTATACAAAGTTGTAGTCTCCTTCAACATCCAATTTTACAAAATGATATTAAATAGTGCTTCTAACTTCATGGGGGAATGAGGCCTTATTGGTTCAGATTATTTTTTCCTTTTTCCTTTGATCAAAGACTTCTTCTAACTTGTTTCTTTCTCTTTCTTCTTCTCTAGTGATCCTTTCTTGGCAGCCTCTTTCCTCATATTTATATTGAATGATTACTTTTCTTTCTCTATCTCTTCTTCATTCTCAGTATCTATAATGTCATATCTTTTCCTTTTTACACTAGCTTCACCTTGTGAAGCATCACTTCTTCTTTTCTGGACCAACTGTGGTCCTTCTTCTTCTTCAACAACATTGATGCCAATACCCTTTTCTCTTATATCCTATTCTTTATTCTTCTCTTTGTACGGGAAACATGAGGTGCAATGGTAGCAGTCTTCTTCTTCTCTGCCCTTGTAGCTTTTGAAACCAAAGGGGATTTATCCCTTACCGGAGGATTGACAATAGAATTTCTCTTCTAACCAACATAGGGAAAATCCCCAGAGGACTTATGAACAAATGGTGGTATGGTAGCTATTCTACCATATCTCCTTAAGCTACCTGAAGCTTCACCAGTACTCATATCTTCTCTAGCTCTTTGCATTGCATATTGCACTTTTTCCTTAGAAAGTCCCATTTCTTTGGCATATACATCCACCATAGCATCAAGATTCTTCCTAATGATAGGTTATTTTTGTTTCATGCGTACTTCCATGGACTTTTCCTCATAAGTCCCATACCTTGGTTTTTTGTATCTTTCAAACTCTTCAAAAAAATATTTGTATAGCCAATAATATCTTCCTCTATCACCTCATAGCCTAATTCAAGAACCCAAATAGATCTTGGTTCCACTACCTCCATGATATAATGATTTATAGAAACCAAGAATGTGATATCATTTTTGTACCTTTCCATAATTATCTTAGGAATCCTTTCTCTCTCATGCATTCTTTTTTGGAATACTGCAAAGAAAGTAGTAAGAGAATCATCTTGTGCTTTGACATCTCCAAGATTCCTCATATTCTCTACAATTTAATGTACAATAGGTCTTCCAATTATCTATTTTACCTTTCCAATTATGGGAAGCTCCTTCAAGAAATAAAAGAGTAAGCACATGACCAAAGTGCCATACTTAAACACACATTTCTTTTCCTTGGTCTGCTTTAGATTCTCCATTATTTTTTCCCTAAGCAACTCACAAAGGTCATAATATGCACCATTTTCTATCATCTCATGTGCCACATTGATTGTGGTGGTGGAAACAGAGTTATATTTGTTGGTAAAGTAGATCTTGTAACCAATAGCCATAACAACATACCTAATAGAATTCAGAATGGGTATGGGTCCGATGGAGCATAGACTAATGACCTCTCTTATTAATTCCTTTGTAATCATGTGAGGTATATCAGTCCAAAAAATTTATCATGAACTTTTCTCAAAGCCTTTCTAATCCACTTGACATCATAGAAGAAATTGGGGAACCATTGCCATACATCTAGTTTCTTTTCAACTAGGTTTTTATACTTTCATTTTAAGGTGAAATCATCATCAACTAACTTATTTTCCCATATATCACTCATCTTAGCGAGATAATTCTCTTCCATTTTTCTATAAATGTAAGCCTTAATTTTTCTCAGTCAATAGAACCCCATATGGAATATGTGAGAATGTTCTTAACAGGTCATCATCTATGGCTTTCACAAGGTACTGTTTGAATTTTGGTTGTGGTTTCTCTATGACCTCTATAACCTTTGGTGTATCCATTATAATATAGATTCAAATTGATTTCAAACAAATATTTATAAAAAATAGGGCAAACAAGATTCATAAAGTACCTTTTTACTTCATTCGCCAAACTAGGGTTTCGATGCTCTGAATCTTAAATCACCTTATGCACTTCAAGTTATCTTCTCGTATCTCTAATCCTCTTCGAATTCTCTTGTGAAATGAATTTTCCTTAGTGAATTTGCTTATAACCCTTTGATTTGACCTATTCTGCATTGAATTCTTCAACACATAAAGCTAGCAAAACTCAATCTGTATGCAGATTCAACTTTCAAAGCTCTACAAAATTCCACATTTATATATTTTCTTCTGTAATCTTCACCAATAGATCAAGTATGTTGATATTCACCACATATCTTTGTGTTGTGGCATCAACACCTCTTTTTTGGTGGGGAATAAAAGATATCCATTAAATCTCCCCCTAAGCCATAGCTCTTGGCTTAGTTTCTGGAGGAAACATCTGCATCGAAGGATGGTATAGATTCTCCCTTTTCTTCTGTCTCTTCCTTATTTCTCCAAATATTTTCCATTTCCTTCTTTACTTCAACCATATCAACCTCTTTACTGGTTCATTCCTTTCCGAATTATCCTTCCTTTTATTTTTGCTTTTGTAAAATTTAGCAATATGTCTAGGTCTACTGCAATTGTGACATATGACATTCTTCTAAACAACATTCCTTCCATTCACTCTAGATCTACATTGATTAGCTTTGTGTCCAAATCCGTAGCATTTATAACAATAACCATTGAAAGATTGAATCATTCTACCAAATGTTGTTATAGCCATTCATCATTTGACTTCTACATTCACTTGCTCTATGACCAAATCTTTTGCATGTAAAACCTTGACCAGTAAAGGATGGAACATTTTGATTCATTCTTCTTATACATTCCATTTCTCTATGTCCAAATTTATTGCAAGAGTAATAAAAACCATTGAAATATGGACACCTTTGAGCATTTGGTTGTCTGACCATACGTCTTCTAACTTCATTTTTTTTATTTTGGATCTTGCATTGTTCTTCTTTTCTTTAGTTTTCTTTGGTTCATTGATCTTCTCTTCTGAATTAGGTGTTTAATCTGCTTTTGAGCTTTCACCTTCTTCAAATCCTAATCCATCTTTACTTTTAGAGACTTTTTGTCTTGCAATCATCTCATCAAACCTTGTAGCACTCACTTTGGATTTGTATTCATGACATTTCTTTTTCTAGATTTTATCTTAGGTTTGCCACTTCTTGTTCAAGCCTTATGTATTCATCAAATTTTCTTTTCACTATTGCATTTAGACATTCCTCAACTCCTCTTTTCTTCAACTTGTACTTTCATTCTGGTGATAGTTTCATTTGCTTATTTCAATTGCTCATTAACTTCCTTATTCCTTTCTTTGAACTTCTTGATTTTCTCTCTTAATTTTTTGATGCATTCATTTGCTTATTTGACATTCTCTTTTAGATATTTGTTTTCACCTTTAGTTCTTTATAGATCTTCAAGAGAAACTTTGAGTTCTCCATATTTGTCAAGCATGCAATCTTATTCTATAAAATCAAAAGTAGGAATCTCTTTCAGAGGAATAGGAAACTTTCTATCATCTTTGTGTTCAATCTCCAAGACCTTCCCAAAGTGTTTAAGCTCCTTCCAAGGAACCAAGCTCTGATACCAATTTTTGAACACCTAGAATACTGAGAGGGGGGGTGAATCAATATTCTCTTAAACCATTCAAACATCAAACATCCAATCATTAATGCATATTCAACTATAGTAAGGAAAGAAAGCATAAAAACATCTACAACATCACATAACACATGAACACCAATATTTTTACGTGGAAAGCCTAAAATGGGAAAAACCATGGTGAGGGTTAGCTCATAATATATTATAACTAGTTATAGTATATTACAAAAATGATTACTACAAGTGGACTCACTATCCATAGAGAAAAAGATAGAGGAGAGATTGTTGCTCACAACCTATTTTTGAACTATTACAATTATATCTTATGTATGCTTGAATTACAGTTCCATTGAATCCCAATAACAAACTTTATTTGATTCTAATTCAACACTCTACCTCACTCTTCATTCACACAATTCTAATCTTCAACTTAACATTCACAACTTAAATTTTCACTTATCTGCTCAAATTTGCATCACAAACAATACATGTCGCATCCATTACTTCAAAACATTGAAAATAATCTAACTTATATATCTTCATCAAGTATAACATCAATTAGGTCAGCCTAATTAAATGCAATACCCAAAATACAACTTGTTTACTCTAAAACTTATCATCCACACATAGCATCAAAATTCAAAACTCAAAATATCTTAAGATGGGTTTTCATGGACTTATAATAGATCCCACATAAGAGAGAAGTATTTATTCAACCTTCACACAACATCAAACATGTTAGGTCGGCTCCATATAAGACCTAAAAGTAAAAACTTTCATCTGTGTATCCACATATCGACACGTGGACCTAAAAACTTGATACCATCTAGAATCCATGCTCAACTGACATCTAGAAACTTATCTTCAACACCACAAGGACAAAAAATCATCCGCAGAGAAATACAAATTCTCCCATACAAACACATTGTACAGAAAAATGATTGTAATATGCCAGGTTGAACTTTGTTACTCATATCTCTCAAACCACTGTTTGTCCAAACAAGATGAAATATTGGAATTAGGTGTATATAACATCCAACAAATTAATTTTAGAAGTGTAGAGTGATATATTCATTTGTGGAGTGGTGTGGACCGAAAAAATGATGCACTATAACATTGAACTAGCATATTTTACACTTAGTCAAATTTCTATGCAACCGATCTTTTTAGACCAAATCAACTTTCCCAAATGTCTTCCATAATACCTCAATTTTTTTTAGGATTAATCAAAATGATCCACAACAATGTTGACATCAATAAAACCATTGTATCACACTATTAGTGTACCTTTCCATCCTCATGTTGCCAAGCAACATCATCAATGAAAAACTTCAACAATCTCCAAAAATTTCAACACCTATCCCCAATATAAATTCTCAAAAATTCAAACCCCAATGAGGTTTTGGTCCTTGATAACACAAATAACAACACAACAAATTCTAAATCTCATCACACCATGCCACCATTGATGCTAAATTGATCACATACGCATTTAATTTTTATAAAATTAGATCTTAAATGGTATCTAGTTTGACATAAATGAACTTAACAAAAATGTGGTATCTATAGACATAGGTGTTTAAATTACATCACACCAATCACATAACAATTAGATCATGGAGACATTTATTAAATAATCTTACCAAGATTGCTTAATAGATCACATTGACATCTAATTCAAACAAGGTACAAAAGCACATAACTCATAGTGTAGACACATAAAAATGACCAGCCTACAAGTTCTATTTCACCACTTTCTTTTCATCCCAGCATAATTAAAAGATTTAATTATGTCATTTGGTCCACTTTCATCTATTAATTAAATAATTCATAATTATTTAATTAATTCATGTCTTTTTTTCCTCTTGATTATTTAAATAAATAAATTTTATTTATTTAAATGTGTCACTAATCCTCTAATGTCTTTTCCATAAATTAAATAAATTCTTAAATTTATTTAATTATCTCGTGTCATTAATTCTTCCTATTCGATAAATAAATAAATAAATTTTATTTATTTATATACATCATTAATGTTCAATGTCTTCTCATAATTAAATAAATTCCTTAATTTATTTAATTATTGGCCATCTTATTCTCTTCACCCCCAATTAAATAATTATCATTAATTATTTAATTGTCTTATTTGACTTTTCCTCTAAATTTAAATAAAATCATTTATTTAAATTGTCCCACTTTCTATTTTCTCTCTCTTAGTAAATAATTTAAATTAATTATTTACTGTTACATGGTCCTACCTTTTTGAATTAAATTAATTTTTAATTCAAAATAATAACTTTCCCTCTTAAATCAAATAATTCCTATTATTATTTGATTTTCCAGCCACCTATTTTTCTGTGCCAATCTTATCTCCTTGTCACATGCATTGTCAACCCTTGATTTGATTTTCTCAAATTAAATCTTGTGCATTCATTTTGAATTTGACCTAATGTTTCCCTAACCCTAATTATGGGTTGTCTTATTGAATCTTGTCCATTGGTTCTAGGGCATTTTCCAATCTTCAATCTTGGCCATTCATCGAAAATTGCATTTTCTATAAAATGGGAATTTTGTTCTCATTTTGTCACCTCATGCTTACTTGACTTCATGCTTACTTGACCTAATGCTATCTTCATTTTCATGCAATCTTGTCTTAGGCACTCTTGATACCTTAGCATTTTGGCATATTTTAGTCATAGATCATAGTTACTTACTAGTTGCATAGTTGCATAGTAGTACATTTCATATCAAACCCTTCAACATTTGCTTTGGTCTTGGCATAGTCACATATTGCTCACTCAAAATCTGAGGGAAAATTTCATATTTCAACAAATAGAGAAGGTGTAATGGAGGTCAATCATGGAGGTTGAAGACTTAAGGTGATATCTTTCTTGTTTTCATGTTATTTCCTCCCATGTTCTTCATTATTACTTTGGGTTTTAGTTTATTTAGCCTCTAATTTGCTAACCTAGAATTTTCTCATAGTTACACATAGAAATAAAATCATACTCATATATAATAAGATCATAAATTTTATACATAGTCACCACGATAGCAAAATTTGGTGAGTCTTAGTGTAATACATCTAGGAGGGCTTATGGCTACCAGGCTCCTTGGGGGTTGGTGGTGGTGGTGGAGCCCATTGAGAGACAGTGGTTTGGGAGCCGATCATAAAGCTCACCCACTCTTGTAGGCCTTGTACTTGGCCTATGGCTATGCCCTCACGTACGAGAGCTACAACTCACTCCTGATCTATTTGATCCCTATCTGCTTGCACCCTGCTAATCTCTACTTGCACCCTATTGAGGTTGACCACATGAAATCCTATGTCTCACTCTCAAAAGGAACTTGGTTGGATTGAAGCTCCTCATATGTAGCTCTGAGATCCTCAAGTGTAGCTCTCGTTTGCTCCTCTCTAGCTCAAGCCTCCTCAATATCATCTCTAACTATATAAATGACCCTCATATCATCATCTTAAGATGTTCTCCATCTAGATATATTCTTGAACAAGTCAACATGGTTCCTTGCACTAGGTGGCAACCTATACTCAACGTATGTCACCTGGTGTGGGGGCATCAGTGGAATAATTCTTGCAATGACTTGACTAAAGAAGTAAAGTTAGTCTCATATACCAATTGTAATAAAAAAACATGACATAAATTAGAATGAGATATAATCAATAAACATATTACATCTAATCATACATAGAAAATAAACAACATCACCAACCCGCCAATTGGGATCTTGATAGGATACTATGGGTGTCGTGTCGGGACTCCTATAATGGGTAGGAAGTATGGTGGGAGTTGCATGGATTCTCTCTCCATTCTCGTGAGACTAGATTCCTACTCTGGTTGATGGATGTGCTCGGGTGATGCAAGGATGAGATATAGGTCTCTCCTCAAGGGCATCTGCGGTCTTTGCCAATTCCTCGGGCTCCTCTTTCATTCGTTGTTGGTCGTTATCCTCATCCTCCTCCTCTAAGTCCTCTACTATATCCCCCTCATAATTTATATCTCCATCCACACCCTTATCCTCTCTCTCATCCCCTTAATATGGTAAAGGATTTGAATTGCTTGCAAGATGATCATCAGGGAAGATACGTTGAGGTCATGTTGTCATCCACCACCTATCATAAGCAATTGAGGTGCCTACATCATCCAAGTAAGATGTTGGGGGTGCATATTTCTCCTCATCCTATGAGTCACTAGGAGTGGCATCCGTGAGTGTGGGATGGTGGGTGTCTCTTGGTCTAGCACCGCTACATGTAGATCTTAGGAATGTAGGCCGTAGGCTGGGTGCTATCTATATCTGACCAAACTGTCACATCACATGATCATAATAAAATGGAATAATGGTATAATCATGTCATCTAACTAGTATCATATCCCAATGCATCTAGGCTAACTGTTGTGTAAGACCTGACCACTATTGTAAAGTTTGATACGATCTCCATACTATGTCATCATCCTCTAGATGATCAAATGTGACTCTCTAGTGCAACAAATCTTCACACTATCAGGGCTGTTTAAGTGTATAATAGAAGGATCATGGATAACTAAATGTCATTCTCATAGGAAAATTGGTCAACCTAGTACATGTAATATGCTCAAATGCCCATACTTGAATAACTATACAATGAAGAATACTCTGAGCTTCCCGATCTAAAAAGCATCCAAGATCATAAATATAGATGGGTGAGCATACTCAATCCTCAAACATACACTGCAAGATTATCCTCCATCTCTTGTATAGTGTGGACAAGGCCCCCATCAAGGTGTGCACCTCATCCATCAGGTGCTAGAGCTAAGGCAATGGTGATGCACATGATTTGAAAAACCAAGGGAACATCAGCATATAGGATCCACTTGAGCTTGATGTGAGATCAAGAGTCAATGGGAAATATGTGGAAACTAATTACTAAATATCATGTCTCATATATTGATGTGTACAAAACTCATTAAAATGAATGGTCTCAACTTGAATAGGTAATCTAAATAAACGATGAATGTCCTCAAGTGTAACTATCATCTCCCCTATTGGGAGAGGAAATGTAGATGTATCCACGTTCCACCAATCAACCAATGTCATAATCATAGAATCATGGTACCTCATAGGAGGCATGAGGTATATCTATTACAATCCAGTAGTGTGAAGAATTCATTCCTCCTCCTAAGTAAGCCATGTAAACTGCTCTCTAAGAAGGGAAGACAATCATCCTCCCAAATGCTATCGAGCACGTGGTGGGCCTTGTCAAAAGCAAAGAAAGTAATCAATAACATGAGAAAATGAGAAATTGAATAGTTAAAAGAAAAGTAAGGAAAACTTGGGACATAGGCACCATTATGGGATAGGGGTGCCATTTTGGGATAGGGTCGCCCAAAGTAGACACTATCGCCTAGTTTGGACCCATGGGCCATAATTTTTGAAAAATGTTTTAAAATAGTGTAGAATATTAAGGTAAATCATAGGGAGAAGGTACAAGAAACTCACCATGGGTGTGATGGTGCCCTCCGCAACCTTTTCTTGTAGGAAATCTAGTCTCAGGGGCTTGTATGGTCATCAAATCAACATATTCACTCCTTTGCAAGAAAATATCTCTCTCAAAATCTCTCTAAATATTAAATGTGAAAATGATGGTCAAAACGATGATTTTTCACTAATATATAGTGAAAATTCTTAATAGCACATTCCATTCAAATCACCATAATGGGGGCTAGTGAACCTTTATTTTGATGTCATTTGTTGTGTTGGATTCATTGTTTATTGATAGATGGTGTTCTGATCTCATAACCCTATCATATGCATTTCCATCAATAAACCTAGCAATTCAATGTGGTTAGATTGCTACCATGATTCCACCTCCAGAAAGTAAGAAGAATCAGGAGGGCATACATATACCCTTGAATTTGGTTCTTTGTAGAAGTTGACATGATTATTTGAAAGTATAAGATGATTTCAAATAGCTAACAAATCAGTTTTATAGGAGGTGATTCCTAACATTACGGTTTTGTAGATGACTACATCGGGGGATTCATTCTCCCATTCACAAATGAATCATAATATTCATATGAGTATCCTTTTTATGTAGCATGATTTACTTTCAGTACTTTAGCTTGCATATGCACATAGTGTCATATGGTTGCTAAATTGGGGGTTAAATGTAGCATAAAAAATTGTACTCCCTTGTAAGTGATAGTATAATTTCATGCTTAGTTTGGACCTATTTTAGTGATCCTTGCATTTATGCATTTTTAAAACCTCCTAAATAGGCCCTAATTCACTTTATTATGCATTCCAAAGACTATTTTTATCATTTTTCAACAAAATTGCAAGCATTGAATAAATGCAACCGATTATTATTTTGATCCTGACACTTAATGTCCTAGAGATTTGGGCCAAGACCCATATTCCGGCCCCCCTTTCTATCCAAGACTTGAATTTTGGTGTGTTGTTGGTGACATTTTAACATTCAAATTTCAAATTTCAAATGTCGACTTTTGAGATCTATTTTTTGGTAAATTGGAGAAATACTTATAAATATTTAGTCTTTTCACCATTTTAAAACTAGAACATAAGAGACAACATTTAATCAAGGAAAATTGAGCAACATATTTCATAATACATATTTTAATTTGTAGGTTTCAAGCATAGTTGGAGATTTGATCAAGCATTATCACATGATTGAAGGTTTATGCCTATGGAAGAACATGATGCATTTTAGGTTTGGGAGATACATTTGGCCACTTCCCTCAACCTAATGAATTGTTTCCTAAGTGTTCTCATCTTCAATATTCATCTCTCTTGCAGCCCAAAGCAAGGTATCATTGCATTTCAGATTTAGTTAGGGTGTTTGATTTCTCCCTAATTGGATCTTGTCATTTTCATATAGGAATCTCTCTCTAATACACTTTATTAGGGCTTATTTGCATTTTAGCTCATAAAAAACTTAGACACACATAAGGTTAGGTCTCACACACTGTCTTTTATCAACTCTTTGGCTATTTGTGGAGGTTTAAATACCAAAATAGGGGTTTTAATGAGGAAAATCCCCATATAGCCACCCCAAATCATCTATTTTGTAGATTTATTGTAGGTACAAATTCAAAGATGGAAGGTTTGTAGGGAAAGAAACAAAGAGAAAACAAAAAGCTACAAGGTCAAGCTTTGAAGTTTTGGCAAGGCTTACAAAGACCCATATGCACTTGAGTGACTAATTCCCTTTATGCATGCTAGATCCAAATGTTGGTGATAGGTGCACACCACATGACACTTGCCAGATTCATTTGTAAATTATTGTTTCCATTTGTGTGTTTTTGGAATATTACATTTATCAAATTAGGTTATATAGTTTAATTAAGTTAATCATTCTAAATCATTTCTAATCCATTTCTAAGGCTCAAAAGGATCGGATCCAAGTCTAATTGACTCACATTCATGGTTGTAATTCAATCTATACACCTTATTGATTTTCATCCTAATGAAATCCTAGAAAAAGGTGGGATTGACCCTAGGTTTTGAATATTAAACTTAAGGACTCCATTTTTCTTCATTTTAGATACTATGACGATGCATGTAATGTTATTATTGATTGTGTGTTGATGAGTGGTGATGCAAGACACAACTATATGTATGTTGTGAGGATGTGGTGCATACTAATCACATGTGTGATGCAGGGGTGAATATGCATGTATTTATATGAATCCTAATGATATTGTGATAATTTATATCTATGGATATCCTAATGATGAATGCATGTTATGTATGGATGTATATGATAAATGCGTAATTAATATGAATGGATAATATGTGATGCTACATGATGTCTATAAATGATTAAACAATATAATGCAACCTAAATGATAAGAAAAAATGATAAAATATGCTTAGAATAATAAATTCTAAACAACTTAATGCAACCTAAATGATAATATAAATGAGAAAAGATGCTTAGAATAAAAAATTCTAAACAACTTAATGCAACCTAAATGATAATGGAAATGAGAAAATATGCTTAGAATAAAAAATTTAAACAACTTAATACAACATAAATGATAATGTAAATGGGAAAAGATGCTTAGAATAACAAATTCTAAACAACTTAATGCAATCTAAATGATAATGAAAATGATAAAAGATGCTTAGAATAACAAATTATAAACAACTTAATGTGATTTAAATAATAATGAAAATAATAAAAGATTCTTAGAATAATAATTTCTAAACAACTTAATGTGATATAAATGATAATGAAATGGTAAAAAATGGGTGAATGATAGGTGGAAACCATAGTGTATCAACCAAGTATAAGACAAACCTAATAGGAAATACAAAAGAGGCACACATTCAAACATTCAAAACTCAATTATTAGGAAAAGGGTGATGGTAATGAATATGGAAGATAAGTAGATAAGGATAGTGAATGGTAGGATAGAAGCTAAAATTGAGAAATTTAGTACTATATATTAGACTTCCATGTAGTGAGCACTTAATTTGATTTAGCATGGGATACTATGCACCAAGGTGTAAGGAACCACGATGACTTTGTATCACATGTATAGGATTGATGTAACAAAAAAATAGGTTAGTCCAACATCCTACAAAGAAGCAAAGGGATTTGGTAGGGCTGATGTTATAAAACCACAAGCACAAAAGGATGCCCCAACATAATACTAGATCATAATAGATCTTGATGGATACAATGCGAGGTAACCAGGAAAACATAATAAATAAAATCCAAGACCTACCCCTATTTCTACCCATCGAAGCACACCATGATATGATGGATCATGGCAACCTTGTGTAGGTAGAGGAGGAAGCTTAAAGAAAGATAAATGAAGACTCGAAGCACCCAAAAATAATAAGAGATCTAAAATATTTTTTACCATAAGGACAATAGGTAGATCGATGTGATCTAATGTGAGGAACAATATATCATGCAAAGACCAAAGATGGATGAGATAGAACCTAAGAATCTTATGACAAAGGATGGTCAAGATACCTGAAACCAAAATGGGTGAATGTATTTTGTTTAAGTACCAACTTGATAAGGGATCTTGGTGACACAATTGACACAAG